>VKOC01001500.1:0-75714 GCA_009364415.1 Spea multiplicata | reverse complement strand
GGATCACAAGGGAGCGGTATAGGAGGTTTGTTAAAGACCTCCGATACCGCTCCCTTGCGAGCCTGCTCCTCCAGCGGCGGACATTACTGTCCGTCTCTGGAGGGGTGCCGGGTGCCCTGTGCGGTCGCACACCCCAAAGGTCGTCCCTGCTCTAAGGGGCCGGGAAGCCCCCATCAGGGCTGGCCTTACGGGTCTGCGGCCGCACAGAGTTTAAACTAAAACATCGGGGGTTTTTTCCAACTTTATTTAACATCCTCCGTGTTAAATAAAGTAAAAAAAACTTTATTTAACATGGAGGATGTTAAATAAAGTTAAAAAAAAAAACCCGATGTTTTTATTTAAACATTGTGCGGCCGCAGACCTGTAAGGCCGGCCTTGGTGGGGACTTCCCGGCCACTTAGAGTGGCGGACCCGGTCGCAGTTGCGGCGGGCTTAAGGGGCAGGTGCCCCTTATACCCTACGTTAATGCGGTCGTAGGTAGGGTAGGGGCCTGGATCTGCAGCTCCATCAGCCCCTAAGTCAATGCGGCCCTGCCGTGGCCCGGCCCACCGGGCAAATGCCCGGTGTGCCCGATGGCCAGTCCGGGCCTGGGAGACAGATAGTTGTAGCTAATGAATATTCAGAAGAATATTTTCTTAGCGATATGAAAAAGTTTAAAAGATATGTCTTTTTTGCAGATGATATAAAGGTCTGTAACAAGGTAAGCATTCCTGGTTGAGCAAGCCATGGTTTAGTATTGATAAATGTAAAATACTGCACTTGAAATGTAAAACATTAAAAAACAATATAGCATTGAGGTCACTGTTCTGTCTTTGACAAGAGTAATTATTTCTGTGGACATAATAATAAGCAGGCAATGCAAGAAGAATGTACTTGGTTGTATAACTAGAGGTATTATTGCAGGAAGAGGGAAGTGGTTATGCCACTTTACAGATCTCTGGTAAGACCTCACTTAGAGTATTGTGTGCAGTACTAGAGATCTACTAAAATGGTGACTGGTTTACAGGATACAAAATAACAGGAAAGACCAAGCTATATGAATAGTTTGGAAGAAAAAAGTTGAGATTGTATTGCATGTATTGCATTGGAAGCCCATAAGAGAAGTATAGGAACAACTCAGTTATGGTGTACATTCTACTAAAAGTTTTTGTCAGACGTGTTAGTGGCAGTGTGTGAAATTGTCAATAGAATATTCAAAAATTAAAATTAAATTAAAATTACATTAAATTAAATTAAAAGCATTCTTAGTGACTCAAACTTTTTAAATCAGAGTAGTATAGAAAGCAATCTGCCTCCTTATCAGCTCTCTCCTTGTATTTTAATGTAACTTTGGAATGATTTAGTATATTCACTAAACAGTGTTTTTTTTTTTCCTAAAACCTATCTTGATAAAGTATTTAACAATTCAGACATTTCAGTTCTGCTCACAAAATTACTTAATCCATGACCTTGTGGGTATAAAACAATCAATATATGTTTGCTAAATCATATTTGCTTATGGAAGATTTTAAATAAATATTAGTGCTAATGTGATGAGACCTGCATTTAATAGTAATACATTACTAATTAACTAACTTTTACTTAAAGGATCACTCTCCATTTCCCTGTTAAAGATATTCTTGAGTCAAGTGCATTTAGTTGCATGCAAATATGTCCAGGGATTTATAACTCCTTGGGGATACACATAATTATTTATCTACTTGGTATACAGAGAAGTTCATGGTCGACTCAATTACTGTTAGGTTCCCAGGTCCTGTGGCTGCAAAATCCAAATCATCACCCCTCCACCACCATGCTTGACAATTGGTATGAGGTGCTTGTGCTGATATGCTGTGGTTTCACTAAATGTAGCGCTATGCATTATGGCCAAACATCTCCACTTTGGTCTTCCCTGTCCAAAGGACATTGTTCCAGAAGTCTTGTGGTTTGTTTAGATGCAAACCTAAGCCGTGCTGCTATGTTCTGGCAACCCTTCCAAATAAACCATACTTGTTCAGTCTTTTTCTAATTGTACTGTTATGAACTTTAACATCTAACATGTTAACTGTAGAGTCTGCGATGTAAATCTTGTTTTTTTGCAATTTCTCTGAGCATTGCATGGTCTGATCTTGGGGTGAATTTGCTGAGATGTCCACTACTGGAAACGGCCTTATAACTAGACTTGGGCACCAGGGAGGTCTTCGTGTTCTTCTTCGTGCTCATCTTTAGCAAAAAAGATCTTTGTATTCCGTGAATATTCGCCTGTTCCTGTCGGTTTTGTATAAGGGGTTAATACAGGGTTAACGTGAACCGCAGCAGCTCTGGCTCCAGGAGTTTAAATGTCTGAGCAACGTATGAGCAACGTCGCTCGTACAGACTTTTAAACTCCTGGTGCCGTAACTTGGGCGGGAGAGACCACTGGTCTCCCTGCTCTATCAGTTAAATGTCCGTACAAGTGACTTTATTGGTCGTTTGTACGGACTTTTAACTGTTGCAGCAGGGAGACCAGTGGTCTGGATGCACCTTAAGGCGTTAAGGGGCCGTGTGAGTGAGCTTATTGGTCGCTTGCACAGCCCTTTAATTTACGGATTTGCGATCCCGTTATCTAATGCGGCATAGCAGGAGTTGACGGAAGGGGAAATCCGTAGATTCACCGTCCGGGGTTACAGGGAAGTGCAAGTGAGCCTATTGGTCACCTGCAGGGTCTTCCTCTGGCATCAACCAATTGGTTTCATCGCTCTTTTATTTATTTTACCCTTCATTTGGCGAGCATTAGCACATGAGAGCATGCAACCTTGGTTGAGTATGGGAAGTTGAACCCTTAATTACAGACCACTCAACTTCTTATTGCGATATTCACTGGGTTTACCATAGAATGAGACTTCCTTCATATGCATCTTGGATTTCACAAAGCCCTTCAGGTGACAGATACATATTTTGAGGGATGTCCTTTGCTTCTTGGGTTGCAGAGTCAATTAGACATGCTAATCTCTTCTGTCCAGTCTCATGACAACATTCAAGGTGCGCGGTAGAATATGGTTTTGAGCAGAATTCAAGAAGAAGAGCTTCCATCTAAAATGAAATGTTATTTAAAAAAAAGAGTGTTACAATATATTAAGAAAAAACTGATAATCCACAGACATTAGAGAGCTCCAAAACAACAGAGGAGCTAGCAACTACCATTAAAGTGATCCTGCCGTGTGAAATTCAAGGTCTAGATGGTTTAACACTGGTCAATACATTTTGTAATTCCTTTACTCAGGGACACCAGCAACATACTCTACTATACTCATGTAACAGTGTTACCTAAGTAGAGACATATTCATAATAATGTTTCCCCACTTGGTTCACCCAAAACAAACATGGACAGTTCTTGTTCTCTTAAAAGACTTGGGTGGAGTGGGTGACCTTTTTGGATAAGGCAGAAAGCATCCCTTTAGTATAAGGAACAGGCTACTGTCGTTTAAAAATTAGTAGTTTTATTTCTACTCTGGACATTTGGTCAGGTTACCCACGAATCAGGCGAAAAATAAGCAAAATTCTCAGAATTTTCATCCAAAATTCATGTGCCTACAATCACTCACAGAAAGGCCCGGACTGGCCATCGGGCACACCGGGGGACGGCAGGGCCAGATTGATGTAGGGGCTGATGGAGCTGCAGCCACAGGCCCCTACCTTTAAATAGGCCCAGTCAGGACCGGACTGACTGGGCCTATGCGGCCGTCCTTAACGCAGGGCAAACTGCAACTGGGCCCGCCACTCTAGTAGCGGGGCCCGCTACTTACCTGGTGTGTGTGTGTTTAGGTGTCGGTGTGGCAGAGCCTGTCCTGGTGTGTGGGTGTCAGTGTAGCAGAGCCTGTCCTGGTGTGTGTTTGTGTATGGGTGTTGGTGTGACAGAGCCTGTCCTGGTGTGTGTTGTGTGACAGAGCCTGTCCTGTGTAATGTGTTTATGTCGTGTGCAGAGCCTGTCCTGGTGTGTGTCTGGTGTCAGTGTGGCAGAGCCTGTCCTGGTGTGGTGTTTTGAGGTGCAGTCATGTGACAGAGCCTGCCCTGGGATGTGTGCTTCAGTGTTGGTGTGGCAGAACCTGTCCTGGTGTGTGTGTATGAACACAGAAAAGAACCCCCAAAAAAGCAACGTTTCGGCCAAACAGGGCCTTTGTCAAGCCTTTGGAGTGCTGAGATTCTTTTCTATGTTCGTATACTTCAAGAGGATTTATGCTGTCCCTTTTTTCCTGCTATCACCAAGCTTCCTGGGAGTTGAGTGCTGAACCTTTTTATCTTTTTTAACTGTCCTAGTGTGTGTGTCCGGTGTTGGTGTGGCAGAGCCTGTCCTGAAATCATTTAGTAGAAAAGATAAGGTATTGTGTTATTTACTCTATAATATTTATTTCAAGGATTAGTCGCACTAAATTGTGGCTTCAGGCTTCCCATGTTGAATGACCAAGTATTATATATGTGTATGTACATATATGTTTTTTCATCAAAATGGGCTGCTCAGTCTGAAATGCCTGGGCCAATTTTTTGTCCCAGTCCGGGCCTGCTCACAGATGAAAAATAAAATATAGAAGATGTCGATGCAGAGTTGGACGGCAGAGAAGGTAGGGAAACATTTAGAGAGTGTGAGAGAGTGAACAAGAATGTGAGAGAATGAGTGAGATGTGAATGAATGTTAGCTTTTAGCTATGTTTTCATCTGATTCATAAGGGGGTCTAGCCTTGTTTTCTGGCCAAATTTACCAAAATGTGGTAAACTTCCAATTTTTACGAATCAGAATGCACAAGTCTTGTTTATACCTAGTCACTAGTCTCTCAAAACTTCATATAATAGAAGCTCAGGAAGGAAGGAAGGAAGGAAGGAAGAAAGAAAGAAAGAAAGAAGAAAGAAAGAAAGAAAGAAAGAAAGAAAGAAAGAAAGAAAGAGGAAAAAGGAGACAAGGGTATGATAATAGAAAACAAGACATTTGTTATAATCATTATAAATGTTCAAAGTAAACATCTAATTACAACTTACTTCATCCATAAAACAGTTAGATGTCCAAGTACTTATGTTACAACATTCTGAAGACAGTCGTTCATATGAACTGGCAAAGTCAACAGCTTTCAACATTGAACCATTTGGGTGCAGCGATGTAAAATATTGTATAGCCCTATATGAAAATGTAATTGGTAAAAGACTACAAAGCACATAATCAGCCCAATTTAACATTAACCTTTAACATTAAGGACACACAATACATTGTTTTAATCTTGAGGACATGAGGGTTTTCAGCATTCTTGCTTTGTCTTTGTTTAATTGTAATTTCTACATTCTACATTCTCATTTATTGAACCCATACAAGACATATTGTTTTCAGGACAACTCAGGCTTTCTTCTGAAACTATTCTTGTTTATTTTTACTATGATTTTTTCCACAGGATTGCAGTCTTCAACAGAATATGTATAGATGCAGAACAAAATGTTAATTTTCATTCAACAACATTTCCTGGATATAGCCAAGACCCACATACATAAAGTGCTATGAGTATTTGCCCCTTCCCAATTTCTAATTTAAATATAAGACATGAACAACATGATTGAACACAAAATGCAGCTTTTAAATGATGATTTCATGTATTGAAGGGAAAACGCTATCCAACCCTACCTGGCCCTATGTGAAAAAATAAATTGCCCCTTAAGTTGCTAAGTTAACCAATTAACCAAATGTAACTGATAATCGGGTTCAATATCACCATGACATGATTACTGTCAGCCCTGTTGAATTTAAACATCAATTAAAAAGAACCTGAAGGAGAATGGCCAGAAATCAGTTTGTGACCTAAAGCTCAAGCGCTGTTGGGTTATGCAGCAAGACTGATCTAAAACTCCCAACCAAGTCCACAAAATGGAAGTTTTGGAGTGGCCTAGTTAAAGTCCTGACTTAAATCCGTTTGTGATGCTGTGACATGACCTTAAGCTACAGTTCATACTCAAAAACCCTCCGATGTGGCTGAATTAAACATTTCTGTGAGTTGTGCAGAATTCTAAAGTGAATGCAAGGCTTGGTGAACTCATGCAGCGAATGTGGTGGGGAAGGGTCGCCCTCCGGGGTATTTTGCACATGGGTGCTAGGAAGTGTGGATAAGCACACTGGAATGCAATGGGATCAAATCCTATCATGCCCAGGTTCTAGCATGTACTGGCTGACTTAGCATGATAGGCATGTGATTGCTGTTTGCAATCATATATATCTATTAATACTGTTATTGAATTTTTCTGTCCAATTTTGGTATGTAATTTACTTTTAATAAAAGTGTTGTTAACACACCACAGTTGGACAAAAAAAAATTGATAACAGCAATCACACTCCTATGATACCTAGACAGCCTCCCTATGCCATGCTATCCCCCCACACTTCCATGCAATCTCATTCACAAACATTCATCATAAACTACAGCATAACACCCATCACTCTCACACACTTACTAATATTTTCCTACCTTTCCTCTGGCACTGTCACTTTTCCTCCTCCTCTTCATTCTTCCCCTTACAAAAAAATTACTGCAGTTTTTCTGAAGTAATACTGCTATTTTTTGGACATGAAAAAACTGCAATACTGCACTTTTACTCCAGTATTACTGCACATTTACTGCAGTTTTACTGCATTTGTACTTCACTGTACTGCAGTTGTACTGCAGTTATTTTTGTACGGAAGTACAAATGCAATAAAGCTGCAGTAAATTGAAGTACAACTGTAGGTTTGCAATATAAAAAAAAAAGTGCGGTAAATGTGCAGTAAAACTGCGGTACAGTGAAGTACAAATGCAGTAAAACTGCAGTAAATGTGCAGTAATACTGCAGTAAAAGTGCAGTATTGCAATTTTTTCATGTCCAAAAAATAGCAGTATTACTTCAGAAAAACTGCAGTAATTTGCCTCTTCTTCTTCCTCTTCTGTGTCCCGTCCTTCCGGTGCAGAGAGCGGCACTTTTTTTGCCCAATTTTTTTTGCCCAATTTTTTTTTCCCAATAAATCATAGCTGTCCTGGTGGAAGTTGAAGTTGGTGGCAGTCTTCCCTGAGGTTATTATTCGAGACAAGTTATAGGAATAGGGAGATGTCACATGGCTGGCCCTTTTGCAGGGGCATTACTGGCGAGTTTTCAGGATTGTGCTCTTGGGGTAGTGCCCAAGCAGAAGTTGGGAAAGTAGCGTCTGATTTATCACTTGTCCTATCCAAAGGAGTGTTCTGTTAATACAGATATCGACAGGGAGCTTTGTTCAGTCTCTTACACCTGATTTTATAAGGCATGGGATTTGGTGCAGGAGTCCAGCCGTGGAGTGCATATGACACCTTTCACTTGCTTCCAATATATCCGGACTGGCATCATCTGTTGGGGTGTTAGTTCAATGGGACATTTTATGTGATTGGTGCCTCCCAATGGGGTGCTCAATCTCAAGTGCATACTTTAGTATTTTTTCAGGGTGTGTTGTGCCTCTTGCCTGGTTGAGGATCACTGGTGCATTACCTCAATGTGTAGTGCCTGCGGATACGGGTCAGTGTTCCCACCTGCTGCGCTGTTTTCTCCCATGTTATGTCCGGGAACTGGAGTTCCTATACCATGTCACTCTTTTAGGGTAACATCCTTGGACCCTGGGCTCTTCATTGGTACCCCAGGATTGCCGTTACTCCCTCGGGATCACCCCAAAATAATTACTTTTTACCAGGTGGATATTGCTGGCTATGGGAATTGTATGGAGGTGCCAGGATGTCTAGAGTTTGATGGGATTACACTCCTTATCTGATTGTGTATAAATACTAGACTTGGGCGCTGGCCAACTCTTCGTGTTTGTCTTCGTTTGAGAAAAAATCTTTGTATTCCACGAATATTCGTCCGTTCCTGTGTTCGGTTCGGGCAAATATTGATGTACCTTCTTCGTGTTCGTTTTTGTGCCGTTGTTTGTAGAAGGGGTTAATACGGGGTTAACGCGGTACGCACTATGCAGCAGCTTTAGCGCCAGGATTTTAAATGTCCATATGAGCAACTATATTGGTCGCCTGCGTGGGCTCCTCTGCCATCAACCAATGAAGTGCCCCTGTACTTCATTGGTTGATGGCAGACGAGCCCCCTGCTGGCGACCAATAACTAATCATTGATCAACCTCATGATTAATAGCAAGTGACCTAATCTGGTTATCATCCCTATGACTAACACTATACAGTGCTCTAACCTAATCCAAAAATCTAGCCATACCTATTATTATCCACTAAAGGGACTCTGGTGTTACCCCTTACGTTATTCGCTAACCCTTAGACTAACTGCTAGGCATATTCACTAAATTGTTAGGTTAGTTGTGTGCTAGTTGGTTCTGAGACACTAAAAGCCGCAGGGTTTGGGACTAAAAGAAATTAGCCCCAAACCCAGGGAACAAAAGACACCAAAAACAAAATGCCCCAAAACCCAGGAAAGGAGAGACACCAAAAACAATTTAAAAATTACCCCAAAACCCATGGAAGGAACTTCAGCAAAAAAAAAACTGGCATGTGTGCAAGACAAAGGAAATCCTAAAGTTCATCCGTGCAAGAAATGTGAAAAGGTAGAGGGAAAAAACAGTGTTTCCGATTTGTACTCATGTTGGACCATATAGAAGGGTAACCGGGTGACTTTGAGGTCCTTGGGCTTTGTGCTTTCAGGGTATGTATTTTATGTTTTGTTTGGTGTTTAGGTGTAGTTTTACCCAAAACCATGAGGTAGTTCAAACTCATGGTTTGGTGGTCTCTTGTGACTGTGTAAAGCTCACATACCACACATATGTGGTATCTACATGCTCAGGAGAAATGTGAAATTATTTTTGGTTTTTGCTTGCTTTATTTCAGGTAATTGATCCCAAAATGTGCATGAAATGTGAAAAGGTAGAACAAAAACCTCAAACTCCTGTGTTCCAATTAGGTTATGGTTGCTGTTGGCCACCTAGAAAGATAACTGGGTATCTTTAAATCTTCAAGGGGTGTGCTTTTATGGAATATATTTTTTAACTAAATTTAATTTGGGACCTCTACCCTATCTCAAATGAGATATGGGCCCAATAAAGTAATCTACATTTTACTGCAATGTTTACTGCAAAGACATATTGGTACTAAAATGGCTAAATAAAATTATAAATAATTAAAATCTCCCTATTGAAATACTTTGGGATGTCTACTTTCAAAAATATATACTTATGTTTAGCAGTTTTTCTTTTTCTAGCTGCTATTTGTGCCCTCCATATATATTTTTTTTTAAATCTTGTTTATAAACAGGTATGTGTGTAATTAATTTAAACCTGTGACTGCCAAAATGAATGAAAATACTAGGTGTATGAGGTTTTTACAAATCAGAACAAATACCTAAATACATTTTTGGCTTTTTTCCATTTAATCTTTTTGAGTTTTTATAGGGGAAACCGTGAAGAATTTGGCTTTTTTCATTATTGTTTATACTAAATAGTAGTAGTAGAAATTTATATATATATTTATTATTTCAAGAGAAAACCCTATCTGTCCTAAATAAAAAAAACAAAATATAATTTGTGGGGGTGCAGTACATGAGTTAGTGGGAAATCTCAATTGAAAAAAAGACAAAAACTCTGGTCCGGTTGCTCAAAAATGGTTAACATGCATATGGGGTATTCCTGTAATTGGGGGTATTTCTGAATACAAATCACACGTTGTTTAAGTAATTTCACATACCCAAGAAAAGAAATGTACTGAAATACTATGTATAGAATTGGATTGTTAAAAATAAAAAACAACTACATTTTACTGCACTGTTTAAGACATATCGGTACTAAAATGGCTACATAAAAAAATAATAATTAAAATCTCCCTATTAAAATACTTTGGGATGTCTACTTTCAAAAAATCTATACTTATGTTTAGCATTTTTTCTTTTCTAGCTGTTATTTGTGCCCTGCATATATTTTTTTTTTAAAAAAATCTTGTCTATAAACAGCTTTGTGCATCATTCATTTAAGCCTGTACCTGCCAAAATAAATGAAAATACCATATTGGCTTTTTTCATTATTGTTTATACTAAAGAGTAGTAGTAGTAATTTATATATTTATTATTTCAAGAGAAAACCCTATCTGTCCTGAAAAAAAAACTAAATATAATTAGTGAAATCTCAATTGAAAATAGACAAAAACTCTGGTCCTTCAGCGCAAACACGGTTAAAAAAAAATAACCTTGGTAATAATGTAATTTAAGTTAATTGCTGTCCCAGGAAATATGTGAGAGGGAGAGATGACTCATACATAGCAGGTATTCCCAAAGTAATCTAACCCTAGCACTTAAATTCACAGCAAAATAACTCTAACCACAATGCATAAAATTAAAATAATATAAAATTATTATAATAATAATAAATTAAAATAATTTTCAAACCTTTTTTAAATGCATAAGGGTAAAAGAAATGAACCCAAGAGTATCAAATCAGTTGTATAGACATTACTGATATAAAAATGTAAAAAATAAATTATGGGTGCTTGCATGTCATACTATACTGTTCTCCAGTCCCTCGTTGGGCAGCGCAATTTTAGTAAACAAATTTACTTCTCTTTGTGACGCACAAACAGTCTTACATATTGTTTGAAAATGTAAGCTATTTAGATATTAATATAAAAGTGCAGTCCATGTGAACTTGGAAGGCCAGTTGATGATTATAAAAATACTAAAATATGAATAATGAATAAAGTCTTACCATAAGATGGTCTTTACGTTTCCAGCATTATTATATTCTTGACAGAGTGCATTACCTTTATTAATAAGATCTGTTATTTTGCTCTGAAGCTGAAGTTTCTGTATGGAAAAATGTTATGGAATATCATGTAGTTTAATGAAGAAAGCTCAAAATTATTTTACATTCATACTGTATGTTTGCCGAACCATTGCTGATGATGTTTGGTAAGTTTGTTAGTTTGTGTGTGCGTATGTTAGTGTGTTTATACGTATGTTACTGTTTACTCTTCATTAGTGTGATCAGTGCTTGGTTTCAGAAGGCTATAAGAGAAAAAACAGAGAGGTGACATAAAAACGTTCTTTTAGGTAAAAATGGGCAGAGTAATGGCTTGTAGGAGGGAAGGGAGGGAATCAGGATAATGGAGTGTACAATGCAAAAGGTAAATACTGTATTGGCCCCAATACAGGCCGCACTCCCCCCACTTTAGGTCTAAGTGGGGGCGTGGCCTATATTCGGTGTATATATTCGGGGGTTTAGAGCAGGGATGAGCAGTTTGTATCCCCCGGGACATGCAGTTCCGGAAGCCGGAAGGGTATTTTTTTGTATTTTTTATTTAGCCGTGCTGCGGGTAAGCAGCAGGGTTAGGATCCAGATCCCCCGCAGCTCTGCAGAGGACCTGGATCCTTCTCTCCAGAAGCCGTGGAAGAATGCGCGATGTGCGTCGTGACATAACCTTCCGGTGCTCCACCATAGAAGTGCCAGCAGCGGAGGTTGCCTATGCGTATTGCACAGACGTTTACCGGCTGTGGCAATGCGCGTAGACATCCTCCAGTGCCGGCAGCAGAGGTTGCCTGCGCGCATCGCACAGACGTCCACCGGCCGGCCCCGCTAGACACCAGGGAGTCTGCGGGTGCTTTGGTAAGTTGGAGGGTGGGGGGAGTGGGATATCAGGGGGGCAGAGTGTCACTTCTAGGGGCATAAAGCATATCTGGGGAAGAGTGGCATATCAGGGGTTATAAAGAAAATCAGGAGGCAGAGGGGCATATCTGTAAGTAAGGTGCATTATGCATTAAGGGGGAGGGCTTAAAATAGTTATTGGTTTTCTGTCTGTATCTAAACTGATAGATACCAAAAATGTTACAATACATGTATTCCTGTTCATTAGACAAAATACTGTTTTACCATTCCACTAATGTGTATTTTTTCTTTAAAAAAATGTTTTTCTTTAAAATAGCACCAAACTTTAAGGGTGCAGCCTATAATCGGGTCCGGCCTATATTAGAGCCAATACGGTACCAACATTTTGCCAAGAAAAAAATAATCTCCCAAAAATACTTATTTGGTACATTTACAGGAAAACATGCATACTTATACAAAATACAAATTAATAAACCTGATAGCAGATCAGGCAAAGTAGTCCAAATGTGGTTGAATATCTTTTGAATCCTGCAGGGGCCTGTTAGTGTGTGTAAGTATGATACTGTGTTTAAGTATGTTATTGTATGCTATAGGGGGGGGGCTGGTAGAAATACTGCACCCAGGTTTGCCCCAGTTCTCATAAGGTGTGCTTATGGGAGGATCTATGGGGTAAGTAGGACAATGGTATGGAAAAGGGGCAGACTGATATGAGGGAAATGGGGGCCTAGGCGCTAAGCCTGTACTGGGACCAAATATTTCTAATGGCTTCCCTACTCTCACCCTCAATATATTTTTCTCTTCTTTCTCCCTCCATTCTTTCTCCCCACCCTTTTTCTTCTGTCTCTCTTTCTCCTCTCTCTCTCGCCTTCCTGACGATTGCACCTTTACATTAATTTCCATGGTTGTAAGGTATACGTATATATATATATATATATATATATATATACTCAGCAGACTAGAAATATAGCAAAGAAAAAAAAACAGAAAGAAAAAATTGATATAATAATAATAAAACAATAACTGTCTTTTTATTTAGAAAATATTTTGCTACTTACCATTTCAATTGCACAGTTAAACAATGTTGAGTTCTTGCAGCAGATACTGTATAATCTCATTGATTCCAGTATTATTTTTGCTATCATCTTTGGTGGAAATATTCGATAATGTCTTGAAAAGCCATAAAGCTGTCTATATATGGGAAGGAAAACATTAAATTGTAGAGCTGACAATGACATATCTTATAGATATATTTCTCTTCTTGGCAAGTAACTTGCTGTGATTACCATGTTGATGTCAGTTAAAAGTTTACAGTGGCCCTGATGAGGTCAGTTAAAATGTGATGTATGTTATGCATATGAATTTTATAGAAAGACAGGAGGCTTTATAATTTGCATAGCATCTTTACTCTATCACCAATAGCAGCAAAGTGACAAACGTGCAGCTGCTCTTCATTGGTTGATGTCAGACGAGCCCCCTGCCTCAACCAATGTAGGAGCTCCAATTGGTTGATGCCAGAGGAGGCCCCTGCCAGCGACCAATAGTGTGGCTCGCACAGACCTTTATCTCCTTGCATGATCCTATGGATTCCCGCTCCCATTAACCCCTGCGATGCTGCGTAGACAAGGTAGGCTAGAAGGGGAAGTGACCAGGGAGATTACTTAAGAGTTATTAACGAAGACGAACATAAGGATTCTTCGTGTTGTGCGTCTTTGTGTGTTTTGCTGCTGATGCTGGCTGAACAACGAAACAGCACCCTTCGTGTTCGTTTTCATATTTGTCCAAATACGAATACTCAAGTCTAATAGTTATTGTTATTACCGTATTTGCTCGATTATAAGACGACCCCCCAAAATCAAAATATTAATTTAGAAAAAAACCAAAAAGCCTGAATATAAGACTACCCTATAGGAAAAAAGTTTTACCAGTAAATATTAATTCATGTAAATTATTTTTTCATGTTTAATAAAAGCTATGATTGAGAAAAATATATTTTTTAAATTTCCTTTTATTTGCCAACCTGCCCCCCCCAGTTATGCCACTCTGCCCCCAGAAATGCTTTATACCCCCCTATTTGCCACTCTGCCCCATGATATGCCTTATACCCCTATATGCCACTCTGGCATATAGGGGGTTAAAAGGCATATCATGGGGCTGAGTGGCATATAGGGGGTTAAAATCCATTTCTGGAGGTATATAGGCATATCATGGGGCTGAGTGGCATATAGGGGGTTAAAATGCATATCTGGAGGTATATAGGCATATCATGGGGCTGAGTGGCATATAGGGGGTTAAAATGCATTTCTGGAGGTCATAACCCCCTATTTGCCACTCAGCCCCATGATATGCCTTTTAACCCAGCATGTACTGGCTGCCTTGGCTTGATAGGAGTGTGATTGCTGTTATATATATCTCAAACTGCTAACAGCAATCACACTCCTATCAAGCCAAGGCAGCCAGTACATGCTGGAACCTGGGACCTGGGGATGATAGTAGTGGGATTACAGCCTCCCTATGCCATGCTACAACCCCCACCCCCCTTACACATCCATGCTATCACACACAAACACACATTCACAAACATTTAAATACTCATTCATTCCATTAATCACACATACTTCACACATTAAACACACATACTTACCCAAAAACCCTCCCCCACCCCCTTACCTGAACTGCAGATCTCTCACTCGAAGACTTCTGCAGGGGACCGGCTGTACGAGCAACTTCTCTGGCCCCGCCCCCAGAGGAAGGAGGGGGGAGATAGAGTTCTGTGAGGAAGCTGCAAGCTTCCTGTCCTCCTGCTTCTAACAGAAGAGACGCTGCTCGCGACCGGTAAGCAGCATGGCCCCAGCAGACATTTTTTGGGGGGTCTGAGAAGACGACCCCGATTATAAGACGAGGGGTATTTTTCAGAGCATTTGCTCTGGAAAAAACCTCGTCTTATAATCGAGCAAATACGGTATATCTGCAAGGCTTGGTGTGTGTTTTTGTTTCCATGTGTTTATTTCATCTATACCTCAAGTACATGAGGGAGTAAAGAGAGGTGTGGTACAAAGCAGGAGGGGACAAATGGACTCTTAAGGGTGATGACAGGGGAGGGAGCACCAGAGGGTGGCCCACATAGGATGCCTGAACACCCGAAGCGGCCCTGATCACTCTCGGACCTGCACCATTTATTTGCGATACGAGTGACATCTCATGCGGAGTCACTTTAGGGTCATATGTAATTTTTTTGGTGTTGGACTGGAGGGCGTGATTGAATGCCAAGGAGTGTTGGGGGGGCAATCAATATTAAAGGCAGCCCTGTGTATGACCAAAAGTATGTGGACACCTGACCATCACACTTATATGAGCGTTTGGGACATCCCATCCCTAAACCATGGGCATGCGTATGGTGTTGCCGCCCCCCCCCCCTTTCTTGCTATTGCAGCCTCCGCTCTTTCCACAAAAATATGTAGGAATATGTGCCCATTCAGCCAAATAAGACTATATCATGGAATATAGATATATTTTATACATTTCTGAATCAATTAAAACCTGATTAACAACATGTATACATGTCAATAGTAAAACACTTTAAATTTACATTACTTTGTTTGTTCAAAGGTGCTGTTCCATTTAGACAGAACATTAATTAAACTCCCCAACATTCTAATAAAATGAACGTTGCATTACTTGCAATTATATTATTTCCTCTCAAGGTTTAATCGCATAAAAACAACGCAGAAACCTTGAATACGCTTCTACTTTTTATGGCAACAGCATATAAATCACATGCTTTTGTGCCACGTGACAATTAAGTATCTCTGAAAAATGTTTACTTGATTAAATCATTTTTTGAGGAAGGGTTTAGTCATTCAGTAGCACTAGTAATGTTTCTAATGATGCAAAAGTGTTAAATGAAGCAGAATACCATCTTTAATATGCAAGATGTTTTGTTTGTATGATAAATATTTATTGTGTCCCATTGCATAATTCTGGAGAGTAATGCAATGTCAATGACTGATGGTTTGATTCTTTGTATTTTGGAATCAATGGATGCCGCGTTACATCTTATGAGTAAAATGAATTTAATTCAGTCTTTTAGGTTTAATAAACCCTGATTAGGATCGGCATATATCACAATACATACATTTTTTATGCCGTTTGCATGCTGTTGAATTTGAATATAATGTGAGAGCAATCTATGTGAAGTAAAAGCAGAGCTACATTAATAATGTAGAATAATACTGAAAGGTTTTCCTCCCATTTTCATTTTGCTTATTGTTTTTATACTTCAGAAAAAAATGATTTATTGTGTTTTAAGTTTAATATACCAGCGCTAAAATTAAAAAAATATTATTATTCAGATTTTGTTATTGTTGCACAGATGGTTTAAGTAGTTTGTAATGCACGCCAAACCCAAAGAAGAGTGGTATTGGATTACCTGGTTCCCATAGTGAATAGAACAAAACTCTCTAATACACATAACTGGGCAAAAAAAAACCATCCCAAAACGTCCTTCTTTGAGATGCGGATTAAAAAATAGATAAAACCCACTTTCTGATACCCGAGCCGAAACTAGATTCCCCCGGTACCATTTTACTGGGGCTGAGAAGTTCCCCCACCTTCATCACAACAAAAAATGAAAGGAGAAAGCGCGCCTCAACAAGATGCGCTGGTAACAGACAAAAAGCTGGCCATAAGTGCCCCAGAGCCCACTGCACGGACCATTCGGCCCACTAAATCAAATGAGGCGTCCGACACCCTGCAAAGTTCCTGTGCAATATCTTCACTGACTAAATCCCCATAAAGTTAAGATAAATGTTTTATGAGACCATTCCCAAAAGCAATACCCTCAGATTGGGAAATTGCTGGCCCGAAAGGCCATCGTCCCCAACGCTACTTCCTAATTAAACTTTTCCTGCACCACTACAGGGTAATCCTGCAACATGCAGAGATTCTGCAGTGACAAAGAAAGGGGATCAAAAACCCTCAGCAAAATCTCCACCGTCCCCCTGTTCTTATAAAGATGGGACAATGTCCACTGGTATCTGTGTCCTCATCCATTTCCCCTTTCTCACCTGGCTTTCCACACTCAAAGCATTGGTAGATTGGATGGGAACCCCTGCACCCAGTATACTCTTGCTTGAACTTGCATCTGGCATGCCACTTGCAGGTATTGTCATTGAACTGGCACCAGCAGTGCAACCAACGTTGCCTGACACACTGGAAGAGACCACTGTGCTGCCCCCCCCCTGAGAAAGGACACGTTACCGACAGATCCGTGACCCCCCCTTCTGGTCACCTGCGGCCTGCTCATCACACTGGGTGCTTGATGGGTGCCTGCCATCTTTTTGCTGTGCCTCAGCCCTCACTCTTTCATACTCACACATGGACCTTCTCCGTCCAGCCCCTCCTCCAAAAGATCCTAACAGGATTATGTGAGTGCCCACTGTACACAAAAAAACCTCATTTATGAACGGGTAAAAGGATAAGTCCTCTTCCTTATGTGCACCATCATTAGCCTAGATATTAAAGTATACAAATTATAATAGTGTATCTAGCATGCAATGTGATGCAGCTAGGAAGTAAAATGTATGAATCCAGTTGGCCCAGCATTGGATATAGGCTCATGTCCAGTTCTAGAATGCTGTTAAATAAAGTAGACTCGCATAAGAAACTTTTTCATTTTCTCTCTAAAAGTAACCTTGGTTATACTGCATAGACATAAGTGAATAGTGATTTCTTACAAAGAAAATCATATTTCATGCCATACTGTAATATTTATGTGAATGTACTTGTCTTCTTTTACTTCTGCTGTTGATAAGAAAGCAGTCTGGTGTTGAGATATACTTTTAAAGATGTCAAGCCATCCAGCATTATAAGTGCATTCAGTTATTTGAAGACTCTTTTTAAACCATTTCCAACCAAATCTGAAATGGATTTTTACATCCCTAACAATTTACCATTAGAAAACATATATTTCTGGAGAAAAGAAGTAAAAGAATAGATTAAGAATACCTTAATAGAATCGTAAAAACCTAAACTTCAGCCGAACAAAATGCCAACATAAGTTGTAAAAATAATTGCACAAGAAGTAAACTCTGAAGACACCAGGAAACCTCTGAAAAGGACCAAGCGGTGGACTCCAACCACAGCAGTGTGAGCCGCAGATCTATTAGATTGATGAAGTGAAGTGCTAGGTTCAAAACACGTCAAGTCTTAACATCCTGATCTGTTTCACCGAGCCTATGGCACTTTAATAAATCTACTGCTGACCAAGACTGGCTGCTGTAATTCTTTAATTTCTGGGCAAGAGCTATCATGATATCATTCTATAGCATTTTAATGTATAGGGAAAAATAAAATTCTGCTCACAACCTTTTAGTTAAGCGTTTTAATTACAATTTTGTATGAAGAAGCGTAACTATGAAACAGCAAAGTTACGTACTTAAACATAGTCATGAAATTAAACAAAATATAAATAATTTAGCAGAGGAAATGTAGCATTTCATTGTTCCAAAATTATATTAATTTATTTTCATAACGGTAATGATTATTTGTAACACGTTGATGATTCCTTGTATGCGTTCAGATATTCTTTGACGCAACAGTGCTGTATTAACAATTTTCCAGAGGATCACATATTTTTTATTATTATTCAGTTAACGCGTTATCTAACTATTCTGTATGATACTTATTATTCGAGCCTACGTACTTGTTGATGTTGCTTGCACACTAGGGTCGAAAAAGACAACCATCACCAACTGGTTTTATTGGATCATTTATAAAGTAGTCAAATATTGTAATTAGACAATTTGGACAAATATTTTTTTGGGGGGGTTTGTCCATTCCTTTTGAGAAAACAAATTTTGTTGCCTCCCTTTTTCGGCTCAGACAGAATTCAGAGAGCTTTTTTTATTTGGAAACTGACTCCTACCCAATTTATCACACTCTCTCTTAAAGTCTCCCTATCTTATCCAACAACCGCTTTCATGTCTCAGCCTTCTTCTCTGCAGGTCCTCCTCTTGTTCATCTCCTTTTTCTTCTCCTAGAACTGTGCTGATCCTGGTTCTCCCTGTGTTATCCTTCTGTGTACTTGCGCAACAAGGCAGAAACTCTGCACCCTCCCTCTCCCCCAATCGGGAGCATACACAGGGGCTCCAACTAACTGCGAAAGTATTCCAAGAGGCCGGAAAAACATAGATGAATCTGTGGAGAAAGAAATTTTTTTAATTTTAATGTCTGCTGATGCCTTAAACTTTTTCTGTGGCGGCATCTATAGACACAAATGGGCAGATGGCAACGAGGTCTGTGGAATGGGCAAACAGCAATAGGGTCTGTCGCAAGGAGACCATAGTACGGTAGTGTAGGATAATCTAAAGGGGAAGTCAAAGTCCACAATCAAGGGCAAACCAAGATCATTGTTAGTGTCCACTCCAGGGGTCGGAACCAGGGAATCCGCTATGATACGGAAAAAGTATGGAATCAGCAATCAAGGCCGTGAACTACAATGGTCATGGCGACATAGAGACTCGAACAACCCAAAAGACACCTTAAAGATTACATGCAATACCTTCCATATGCAGGGTTGCTGGTTCAAACCTATGGCTCCTAAGGGCATGTGTATGTTTGTAAACATGTAAGTGTTATTGTTTGGGTGTTAGCATGAGTGTGTGTGTGTGAGAGGGAGTATATGTTTGTTGGCATATGTGGGTTATGTGTCTGTCCCTTATGGGCCATGTGAAATGTGGGAGAATAAAACATTTTAAGGGTACAGTTAACTCTATATTTGTTTTAGAGATCAGGCAAAGGGAGACTGGGTATGAAAAAAATCTACAATTAAAACCAGTAGACATTAATGGTAATAAAATCTTTCAGATGCTTTTTTTCTACAGGATGCCCCTCTTTCCACTTATATGCAGCGGTCTTAATAATTTAAACACTTGAAATCTCTGTAGCATTTTTGTTCTTGTCCATCTATTCACTGATGAAGCCTTCTCTCTGGAATGAAAGGCGCTGGAATATAATCTAATTTTTGTGTTATAGGCCTGAACTAACTTGAGTTAGATCACATTGTGGTTAGTAAGTAATGGGCTTTGTATATAGTTATAGCTAGCAATACAATACAATTTGCAGCAGTACATTTTTTCAGAGAATCAATCAGCAAGCGGGTTTTGTTACATTTCAATATTTTTCTTTCCAGAACTAATGCTTAGCAGACTGGACATCTTATTGAAGTCACTCTAAAATAGCTATATTTGTTACCATTATTACACATGCAAAATGTTAAGGTCCCTTAGAACTATTAAATGGTTCCTATTTTAACCCTTTAATGACAAAGCACGTACATGTACGGGCACAAAATGCATTATTTTCAATGGGTTTAGAGACCGCCCATTGTCCTTAAGGGGTTAAAAAAACAGCTTACTAACAGTATTTTCCATGTATGTATTTTTTAGTTATCTCACATTTTTTGGTTTGATGTATAGCTTTAAAGTTTAACTGTATATCATGTTACAACTGCCTGTGCATTTTACTATAACTATAATTGACCAATATACCTTTAAAAATAAACTAATCGTAGCTGGCAGGATAAGTTCTGAAACCCAAAGTAACTGACTTCTTGTGATGAACCACTTGAACCAGGCTTTGTACTACACAGCATACTGGCAGCTTAATTAAGATTCACTTATTACCTAAAAAAAAAAAAAAAACGAAACAGAGAAGAAATAGAAAGTACTGACTTCATTTCACAGTAATTAAAAAGGGGAAACAAAATTCCACCTTGAAGAAAGATCTTGATATTCATGGTTCAATAGGAGCTCCTCAGGTGTTTGTGAGCCTTGCCCTAATTTTTTCTAGATTTATTTCAGCTACAGGGCACCACCACCACCATCCTTAGCTGGTTCAATATTTGTAATTAAGAGTAAAAATGTAAAACCTAAATGTTGTATTGCTGCACCAACTCATCAAAGTTTAACAGGATAAAGATAACAATATTGGTTTTCCAACTGAGACTTTGTATTCTGTCCTCAAAGCAGTTTTCCCGCTGTGACAACACAGTCTTCCGACGGGCTATGGACCAAAATGTTCATTAGAGGGATCTTCCCCTGCTGTTTATTAAGTGAATGCGACCAGCAGGGGATTATCTAATCTTTGTATTACTGAAATGATGGTGGAATACCATTTCATATTATTAGCGAAGAAATCTATTAGCATATTATAAATACAATCGGTGCAATCATCTTGATTACTTAGTAAGCCCTAAGTCTTGATGACATTTCCCTACCTTCCACATTATTAGATCATTTATTAATGCATGCGATATAATTACCTTGCAGTAAGAGTGTTATTTAAAAAGACACAGTTTGAATATTTAACTTCAATGTTTGGAATAGTTTTATATTTAAAATTATGTGTTATGTGCTTGCTAATAATTTTACTAGGGTGTTATTATTATTTGATAATAATAACTTGGTGTTAATTTCAAAATTAATTAGAAAAGCTGTGTGTTACAGAATCATTGTATCATACCAATGGGAGAATGATGCGATGACTACAAAAGCGTATGTTGTGTCTGTTGTTCTCTCTTTGTTATCTAGCTTGGCGTTGAGGACTTGCTTTAATTGCCATAGCAGCACAATTGATGGATAAAAGTAGATGACATTTCTATGGACACCATCTTGACTGTAACAGCATCACACAAAGAAAACAGCTGTTGGAGCCCAATCAAAAAATAAATAAATCAGGTGACATAGCAAAAACATTCACCTACCAACTACTATAATAAAAGGACAACACAAAGACCACAAAGAATATGGACACCTGTTAAAAGATATTGGCACTTGAAAGGACCATTCATCTCCCGTACCTTGCTATCTGGTTATTCTAGCTGTATGGCACCCACTGAAGGATTCTGTCCATGCGTCTTTGCCCTCGTCTCTACAATTTGTACACACAAACTTACCGACGTTTTACATAATACTAACTTGCATGTACACACATTGAATGAGATGACCCCATATTGATATTGGTCTGAACACCTATCAAGCCAGCCCATGCCATGGTCACTCTCCTTAATGACACCGCTGTCCCTACAATTACAGACCCCTGGTTGACGTCTTTGATGCAGTGGGGCATACACAAGGAAATGTCACACTTTGACACAGGTAGGCCACAAAGTTAGCCATCCACAACAAGCTTCACTTGTGGGAGTTATCAAAGGAGTGCACCACCTGGCAGAAGTCTTTTAAGCCTCCCCAGCTGGCCTGTCTACACCTACCACCACTTTGAGCAGGTCATTCAGCTGCTCCGTCTCCCCACTCTAATCCAGGCGACTTTTCAGCACATCTGCCATATCGTTTTTGTCTCATTGGTGGCTTGGCTGCAATTGTGAAACAATGGAAGGGTTTTACTGAGATTTACTTAAGTTTTCTTACATAGGTGGAGCTTAGTCATCTCCCCAGGATACTAGAGCAACGTTCACCACCTTTCTTACTAACACAGAGCCAGCATTCCAATCAAACCATCTGAACGACCAACAACCTCTACAGATCATTCTGACTCAATCAACTCATCCGTATCCATGCAGTCCTCTCTTACTGTTTTACTATCCCCTCAATCACCGACTAGATTGTAAGCTGGCAAAGGCCCTCTCCTCCTCTTGTACCAGTTTATTATTGTTTGTGATTTTAAATTATTTTACCGACTCTGTTGTAACAGCGCTATGGGATCTGCTGGCACTACACAAATAAATGTAATGTACATTACTTCAAAACCATGAAAAATGTGTGCAACAATAATGCAGTATAATCATGTTTGTTCACCAACACTTTTTCATATAAACTATTAACTGTCTGTTAATGAAATGACACGAAGCAGATGTCTGAAAAGAACCTTCCTCCTTCTTTCTTCACGTTCTGATTCCCCACAGAGGTTACATGAATGGTATTTCTCATCTTTTCTCATTTTTTTTTTTTATTCCGTCCTGAGATTCAGTAAATCATATATCACATTTTAAGCATTCCATATCTTATTACAATATCCCAAGGCTACGATTCAAACACCTGTGGTCTTCATTTTATTCCACCCAGGCTATTATTTCTTCTTTTAGTACCATATTATGTTAAAGGTATATATACACTACAGCTTGGGGTCACGTAGCTGTTTTCATGGAGATCAAGGAAAATTCTAGCTATGCTAACATAATTGCCAAAATGGGTTTCTAGTGGTCAATTAGCCTTTTAAACGTAATCCTGAATCGGCGAACAAAACGTGCCATTGGAAGATGGGAGTGATGGAAGTGATAAAAATGTCTCTGTACGTCTATGAGGATACTTCACTAAAAAAACAGCCGTTTCCAGATACAATAGTCACTTACAAAATTAACAATGCCTACGCCGTATTTCAGATCCATTTGATGTTATTTTAACTATACTAGCTTTACATTCATTGTGACCAAGTCCCTACTCACTGTATGTAATATTGTGCCAGATTTTAAATCCCTTTTTACATGTCCTCTTTAAAAGGCTTTTGCTTTTTTACCTTTATTGACATTTTCTTGAGAATATTTTAGAATATTTTTTTTTTTTTTTAAATATTCTTTATTATTTTTATAAACAGTAAAAATGACAAAGACCACCAAAGAGCAACAACCTCATTGGCAGACAAATAAACGTAGAACACCACTGTAGACATTAGTCATTCACTACAAAGATCAAAAAAAAACAGATTATGGTACCTTCTATAATCATAGCTATCCGACAGATAATCACCATATAAAATATATCACGCAGATATTAAATACAAACTTCGAGAGGAGGAGCTGGGGGAGAAAGGATAACTACCTTATTGATGGAACAAAGGTCATATCAACTGCCTGAGGTTTGTCTGTTTATTTTTTTTGGAGACATTGATCCCAGATAGGATATTTTTTAAAGGATATATGTATAATTCGGGAAACCTCCCTTTCCATAGTAATTTGGTATATGGGTTGTTTCTCAATATGGGACCATAGAAATGTCTGTTTTGTTTCCATTCTCTGGCGATGCATCTCTTAGCTGCTAAGCAGGTGTGTAACGTTGGATTCATCTGGGTCTGAGACATTTTAGAATATTCCGATGACAAGTTGCCATACTTTTAACATATGTTTTGCTTTCAAACTTAATTTAATGTGGATGCAGAATCAAAGCACCCGTTTTTCATTCCACAAACAACAAATTCATCATTTCAATGTTTACCGGCAATGCTTTTATTTATTTACCAAATTAAAATAAACTCTGCATTATAATTTAAAATATATTATTCTAATTGTAAGATTTAGAACTGTTGACACAATATTTGCTCATGCTTCATTATACCAACACGCCTTCAAGTACAAAGATTGATTTTAATAAAAAAAAAAAACAATGGAGATTATATACGATTAAAACTAAATCATAAGGTGATACACATATAAGAGTAAAAGCATAATATTATACTGAGGTTTTATTTAATCCGTGTAGTCTGCATTGATGCAAATAGGCTCAAATAAAAGCATTATTGAGCTCTAATTTGGCATACATAAAGTAAGAAGAATCCTCTTATTTGACTTTTAAATCTGAATCTGCAGTGGTCTCAATGCTATTATTATTTTTATTATTATTAATAATAATAGAATTAATAGTGCGTATTTGGAAATTTCTCATCATTTTGAATCATTTAAGCATGTATAAAATTCAATGATATAAAGTATCTCAGAAGATATTAAAATGTTTTATTATATATGAGTAGGAGGAGGCTCCAAGGGGGAGAAAAAATTATTCACACTCAAAATTTGTTGGGTTGTATCATTTTTGTTTTTCATGTAAACTACAGGTGACAACGTTCAGTGACTTAAATGGGGTTTTTCTTATTTAATAGAAATGTTACCAAAAGAAAGGAGAAAAAGTAATTATAAGAGTTGTTACATCAGTATACAATATTTTTTCTTGCTACTGTCATATGCTGTATTTGCCCGAATATAGGCCGCATCCCCCCCCACACACTTTAAAGTGGGAGTGCGGCCTATATTCGGCGTTTAGCGCAGTATGCGTCGTATCGCCCGACGCCCGGGACATGCAGTTCTCTGGGCGCCCGGCAGGCAGCAGGGTTAGGATACAGGTCCCGCAGCGCTGCAGGGGACCTGCATCCTACTCTCCGATATGCTGAGACAGCCTCCCATGCCAGAACTTTCCACCGGGGGAGTGCCGGCAAGGGAGATTGTTAAAGCACATCATGCAGACGTGCCGGCAGCCGGTGAACGTCTACACGATGAGCTTTAACAATCTCCCTTGCCGGCACTTCCCACGGCGGAAGTGCCGCACCGGAAGACAGCCAGGAGTCTGCATTGGTAAGTCTGGGGGGGGCACATCTGGGGGAGCGGAGTGGCAGCATATCTCGGGGAGGGCAGAGTGGCAGCATATCTGGGGGAGCAGAGTGGCAACATATCTATTACACTAAGAATCAAAAGTTTTCTTTAAAAAAGCACCTAACTTTTAGGGTGCGGCCTATAATCGAGCCAATACGGTAATAATGTTCTTTATCCTGTAGATTCTATTTAAATATTTGAATTATGTAATTAAGCCTAGTATGTCAATCTTTGTATTTATCTTTTTAGTTTTACAAGAAAAATCCATCTCTGGACGGCCAGAAAAATGTATTTGGAGTTTATTTCGGAAACCCAGGATGATAATAAAATTCCCACTTACAGCACAAAAGGTAGGATACTATGATTTAGGTTTTGTTCATTTTATATGCAGCACATTTATGGCATCTTCCTTTCTTTCGTAGATCTACTTTTTGGCATGACAGCTACATTTTGGAATGTTTTGTCCCAATGTTCTTTATACATTGGCATAGTCACAGTTTAATATATTGTGTTATAGTTTTTACCCTTGCGATACATGTTAATCACATTTATTGTTTTTTTTTGGCATTTTCAGTTTTGCAAACATAGTATATTCTAATCATTCCATGAACTGTTACACCAATAATTCTGCAATAATGAATGGAGGCACAGTTAATTCCACTTTGATTTTGATTTTAGAGAAGGCATTGGCACATACAGATGTACCCAACATTAACATACACAACGGGGCCCAGAGCATCTATGTAGAATGAAAATGTGATACATGTATGATGCATGTCCTGCATCGCAATCATCAGGTCAAAACACTTAAAAGACGCTCAGAAGACGATTGAAAGACAAATTGATGTTCTGGCGCCAGGCTGTTTTTGGGTCTCTTAAAAGTGCCAGGATTCAAAGCTAACGTTTATGGCAGGATGTGGCCTAAAAAGTGTATTAGGCCATATGCATGAAAGGTACCTTGTTAACCCTTTCGCAAAGGCATTTTGCATGGCATGTTTTTACAGTTAAAGCATATTTAACTCCAAACCATCCAAATAAAATGGCTAACACACTAGTGCCACTTTTTTGCACTCCAGTGGACAATGCATATTAAAGTACTTCAATATGCATTCATTAAATATAAACCACTTACCAACAGCGCAGGGCAACAGAAAGTGAACTGCCCCCTCTGTGTTCCAGTTTTTATACCGCTTTTGGTAGAAGCAGCCAATCAGTGAAAGGAAAGCACTAATTTCTGTTTACGCAAGTAATTAGACCCCTTGGAACCCTCGTGCAAGCCAGCTCTAGAGATGACTAGCGGTGAGCATAGCGCATGTGCACAGTGACGACGGGATACAGCTGGATAGTAGATAATGGATTTATTTTTCATTTGCTTGGAAAATGACGTCTGTGATTCCAAAAGCTTATGTTTATTTCCTTTTTTATGTTGACTCAATAATGATAAGATTATATAAATATATGCAGGGCCAATATAACGAGCTCTTCAGTGACCTGTTCATTAACAGAAATGTACAAAGAATATGAGGGTCACCCTCTGAGACTGGAAGAGCGCAGGTTTCATAGACGACAAAGGAAGGGATTCTTTACAGTGAGGACAATAAAGGTATGGAATTCACTTCCAAGGGAGGTAGTGTTATCCAGTACATTAGATGCCTTCAAAAGGGGCCTCGATATTTTCTTAGAAAGCCATGACATACAGGGATATAAATAGAATAAATATTAAGAGCTTCTTGATCCAAGGAGAAATCCGATCTTGGGTCAAGAAGGAATTTTTTTCCCCTGATGGCAGAATTCGAAGTAGCTTAATTGGGGGGGGGGGTGTTCTTTTGGATCAAGAATAAGAGGTTAGGTAGAAGGGTTGAACCTGATGGACTTGATGGACATTTTTCAACCTTATGAACTATGTAACTATATGTAACTTCAACTAAAGACTCAATTTACATTTTCATACAGTGTGGATAGTAACACAATCTTTCCAAACACTGTGGCCCCTTCTTTAGGCATAGTTAAGCGCAGTGTCCAGGGAATGGTCCCCAATGTCCTAAAAGCTTGAATTTACTATCCTCTCGGCTGTAAAATGTACCATTTTTCATTCCACGATTGTACTGTCTTTTATTAAAAAAAAGTACTATTTATTTACACAGAAAGTAGCCAAAATAGGAGAAAATCGTGCATTAGAATATTGCATTTTTTTAGAATGTATGAGGGTTTAAAATGTAATATGAAAATGCATGCTTGATTTTTTAATGTAAACTCTTATTTAGAATATTATAAAAATGTAACAAAAGATTTAGCCTTTGATTTTCACAGACAAGCGTGGCATTAGACCATTTTAATGTCAAAACTCTGCTTGTGTATTCATAGCAAAAATTTTCTAGGACGATAAGCTGAAATTGAATGCCATTTAAATAAGTGATAGCTTTTTTCCCTCACTGTATTTCTAATGCCATTTCTAATTTAATTTAAGAGAAGCAGCGACTGTTGCTTCATACCGCATTTAAGCTAGATCATACAATTTATATAAAGTTCATATGCAAAACTGTAAGAATTGGATTCACAAATATCATATTTATTCAGATGAAAAATATTAAAGAACACTGATATTATTTGTTGCCAGGAAGCTAACCTCTTCTAAATCCGTAAACAATTAATCAAGTTGGCATATTTTAATATTAGAAAGGTACTTATAAAGGTACTCTTCTTTAGAACATTTTTCGAACAAAATGTAACATACAAAAAAAGTATCTTTTGTCAGCGGCTGTCCTTTTGATATTTGATATTGTTTATAATTTCACTACTTGAGAAGTTTTATAAAACTTTCCATACAATTAGAAACAGCTAAAAGTAGGATAAGCTGAAGAAGAGTAAGATAATAATGGAAAACGCATATATCACTTTTTTTAACTGGTAACATTTGTAGATGTTTTGTATAAATAGATTTCAGGTCACTTTGGATATTGTGTACAGCGTTCTTTGGGGAAATCTGTATTAGTTTTTATGATGATGTTGATGCTGTCAGCTACAGACCATGTTATGTATTATTAATCTATTGCTACACTTTACAGATATGTTCAAACACTGAGGGCTGCTTGTTTTCTACTATGTTATATAGCGGATACAAAAGTTATGATGATACAACCGAAAGCACTGCTGAGTTAGTCTAATTTATCTAACAACGTAAGATCATTATTTTTTATTAATTTGCGTATTTATTCGTACACTGTATAAGGGATTTTTTTAAGTAAAAAAATAAAATAAAAAAGGAATCTATGTGAATGGGTTTAGCCGTATTAGTCTAGTAGTAATAATATATATATATATACATATATATATATATATATATATATATATACACACACACACACCCCAGTGGTGTATTTAAGTTTTTTGCTGTCCTAAGCCTGACTAAATCTAAGCACCCCAATCTTCATTTGCCCCACCCCCTTCCTATGTAAACCCCACCTTTCTGCTTTTGACCCCAAAAAGGCTCCACCTTTTTATCTTTAAGCTCCACCTCCTCCTCTCTGTGTATCAGGTTCCCAAAAGATCTGGGGCCCGTAGTGCACATAAACATTTCAGAAAGACATGTGTGCCTGATCATATTTGTGTAATAATATTTGTGTAAATGATGTGTATAATAATGTATGTATGCATATGAACCCACATCTACATACAGATACATATACACACACATATATTATACAAGCTGGTCATACAAATATAATGACTGTTATATACTAATACATTACTAATATATATATATATATATATATATATATATATATATATATTATATATAGTCTGTATGTCATCTATGTGTTTAGCTTCTTCAATCTGTTCTTCCGCAGTCCAGTTTTATACAATATAACTGTATGTTATCTCCTTCAATGCAGATCTCTTAAACAACCAACATATTATTCCTTATTTTTATTAAATATATTAAATTTTTAAATATTTACTTACAAACAATGGTACATACATTCTATATATCATGTAATTAAACCAGTTATATGACATAGAAGAATAAATGTTAATACAAATGAATGGGAGTTGTGTCAACCATTTATTTCTGAGTCACCAGAATTAGGAATCTGCACTCACTCCCCACAGGAACTCAGGTGCTTAGCTGTGCCAGGAAGGGCCAGCTCCCCAGTAAATAAAAAATAGAAAAAGGCTCCAGGCACGCAGGGGTTCCTTCAGACAGATTTAATGTAGGAAACAGATAACAACGTTTCGACCTCACAATGAGGTCTTTATCAAGTTTATCAACCATTTATTTCTATCATAGCTATTATTAAAGAAAAAAATAAAGGTACAAAAAATAAAAATTATATGATAAAAAACAGTTTAAATAGTAAAAAATTTGAAAATTAAAAAATTCTAAAAAAAAAAAAAAAGGAAGAATCATTTGTCACATCAATGTATGGCATTTATAGATATATATATATATATAGTATAAAACTATTTATATGGAATAAAAATATCTTATAGCATGTCATACGATAATGTTATGAAACGCATTGTAAATTACCACATCAGTGGCCATAACTTTATGTAATGTTTAGTACTGGATAATGTAGGCTTGAAGATGTATTGTTTTGGAACCACCATGTTGTACTGTGATATCTTGCCTTCTTTTTTTTTCTTTCTGCAACAACTAAAATAAAAGAAATAATTAGCAGAATAATTTAACAATTCTGGGGACTTACTAAGAGATTAAAAGAACACAATATAAATGATAAAAAAATGGCATCATTTAAAATCTGTAAATCCAAAAGGTTGTAAACTATTCAATGTGAAGTTTCAAGTATTCATTTAGTTTGTCCTAACTGTTTTGTTAACACATTTAATAAAAAATAAAGTTCAAATCTGTTGGGACCGCCACTCTCTTGCAATCAGCGTTTTTGCTGCTATAGGTATGTTCATGAGTAACTTTCTAAAAGCTCTTCCGATTCCTTTCGGTAACATATCCAGAAGAGCTAGTTTTGGGTGTGGTATCACTGGCGTTATAAGCAAATTATTAATCCGGTTGAGCACCTCCTGCCAAAATGGGCGATAACTGATTCTGAAGAAACGTATGATAACATTCCGAGATGATCTGTTTGAAGTATGGTTTAGTGGTGCAAAATGTAGCAATGGGTGAGAACTTAACTCTATTAAGCCTTTGCTAGAAGCTTAAATAAAATACACCATAGTAGCTGATGATAGGTATATAGATATAACAGATTAGAAGAGATTAAAGTTGTTATAAATGGTAAATCTTCAAGATGGACAAAAGTGGTAAGTGGTGTTCCTCAGGGTTCTGTTCTGGTACCAATTTTATTCAACATATTTATAAATGACCTGGCAATAGGCGTTGAAACACCGAAAGGTAAAAAATAAACACCAGGTAGTGAGTCAAAAATTAAGTGAAGAATGAGTAAAATACTTCCCACAATATGCAGCAGCCCAGAACAACACTCCTCTCAGTGTTCAACAGAAAATAACACGGATATAGGGGCGCATGTACATGTGGGAAAAAAATAAAAAGATAATAGTGCAATGATGTCAAATAAATAATGTAGTATAGATGTGTAGTGGGTGCACTCACAAAATACAGATGGTATACAGGCTCTTCAGAATAAAATGTTCTTTATTTCTTCTATTTCTAAAATGGATATAAAAGAGAAAAGGCCAATGGTGCAGTATCTTCCTGTAGTGTTGTAGTAAAAATTGGAATACACTTACAGGATAGTAGATTTTGCCAGGCACTTCAACTTAAAAAGTCCAGAGATAAAAGTAGAAAATCCAAAAGTGAACTGCTAGTATTAGGTAGTCCTCAGGTAAGTCTCAACGCGTTTCGCCTTTCAGCTTCCTCAGGAGAAAATAAGTAGGTTCCACTTTTTATCCGCAGTAAAGGTTTTGTGATGTCCGTGGTGATTAAACGTCTATTTATACATCCTATTGGTGTTCCGTTGCGTCCGTCGTTTCCTCCTTGTGGCTTCCGGGTATATCGTCACTACGCCGTGAACGTCACATCATTTTTAGTGAGGAAGTGCAGCCCCACCAGATTAGCTCAAATTTAGTCCACTTCTGAATGTCTCTGAATGTTTACCAGATTTTATTTATATTGTTAGTTAGATACATAAATCTAGAATAGATTCGCCTTTCCCATTGAATACATGATGAAATGTTATAGTATCAACCTCGCTGAGATTCATCCCAACCGGCATTGCCCTTGTTTAAGCTGTATTATTTTTATAGCATGATACTACACTATAATCTGTTATTAGTGCCTGTAAAGGTTATAGAGCTGCTGCGGGACTTTGCTAAAAGGATATCATCTCTGCAGAGTCCAGTTTTATGTTCTTCAGACAGCATGTATTAATGGAGATAATGGGCACCCTTGCCTTGTGCTATTTGTGATTTTAAAAAACTCTGGTACCTAGCACAACAAAACCTTCCTTTTAAGGGACAATACACAGCCATTAATTCTTTAATAAAGGTGTTTGGATTTTGTATTACTGTAGCTCTTCTTTTATATAGGTCCAATTTAAGTGAAATGCCTTTCTCATGTCTAGTGAGCACAGGAGAAGGCTGGTTTGCGACCTTTGGATATTGCCCAGATGGACCAGGTTTGGCATGACCTGGTTTTATCTGCTATCAAATATTGTAGAGTACAACTTAATATTGGAGTTCAGTAGGGAGATGAGGTAGAAATGTTTGCATTTTATTGGGTCTTTCCCTGGCGTTGGGATTGTAATGATATACGCTTCTAACATGTCATCATGAACCTTGCCATTTTCAAAGATGTAATTAAACAAACCGTTTATGTGTGGCAATAAATGAGGTTGCATTTTTTTTAAAATAAAATATAGCCAGGCCACCCAGCCCTGGGGCCTTGTGAGACTTACGTGTTTCGATGTATTTATTTTATATTGTACTTTTCCAACCCCTTTAAATAAAATTACATGTCTTTTTTTATATAAGATTTTTTTTATAGGCTAGACACACAAAAAAGCCCTTAGATGTATTTAAAAAATATTTAGTAGATCCATCTTTTGTATTCATTCTACTATCTACCAATATAGATTTTAAAGGTGGTGCTCCCTGAAAAATTACTTGTGGAACTATTGTATATAAACTTCCAATAATACATGCTAATGCCTATTAATAATAAGTTTGATCTTTTGTCCTTGACCATAATAATCAAATATAATAGGTATCTTATTGTTATCAGTGGCGATACTATTTTTATTTTTGTATTCTAGTAATTCTTGCCTATTTAGATCTTTAACCTCATTAACAATTTTATGTTGTTCTTCGTATAATGTTCATGTTAAATCATTTTTTGTCATTTCAGCTTACATTGTAAAGACAACCTATTCTTTTTAAGCTTAAGTATTGTCCATTCAGGATGTGTTTCAGATATGGGGTATATTGGCAACTATTACATTCATTATAGCTGTTTGCACCTACTTCTTGAAATGTGTTACTGTGCTAAATATGTTATAATTGTATTCTCATCTAACAGTAATTATTCTAAGTAGTAAGCAACAGCTTTTAAACCTCTATTGTGTTCTATATTAGCGTAAAGTGAAACATTAATCCCTAGTCCATTCCGGTCAGGACCCCTTTTATGCAATCTCAAACCTACTTTACTATGTGTACTTTACGAGCTATAAGTGGGGTACAGTCATAATGGAAAGTGAACCTGCCACTCAATATTCTTATGTACAACTTCTATCCAAATGTTGTCCACCAAACCAGGCTGATTTCTCTCCCAAATTCTTATTACTTCATCGAAGAGACTCCCTTCATCCTGCATACCTGGGAACTCTCTGGGTTTGACCCGGAGATTGTGGGGTGAGCGCTGCTCCTCCGGTTTTCTGAGTCAAGACCCGAATCCTCCGGGTCGCGGGAGTGGGGTCTTGGGACGCCCTGCTCCCCGCTCATTTTTCATTTAAATGGGGGTGTTGCCCACCGACGTCAGCGGGACCGCCCACCGACGTCGGTGTGCAGTCCTGGCCACGTATGCAAGGGAAGGCTCCGGGTAGCCGGAGCCCAGAAGTTCCCAGGTACGGTCATCAGTATCAAGGAACAGTTATTGCTTTTCTACATGCCAGAAGAATCAATATAAACTTAACACAGATCATTTTACAGTTAATTCCAACCAACCTAAAGCGTGCCATGTATTAAACGCAGCAAAATAAAGCGAATAGGTCATCTAAGGATAAGCCATGTATTTGCTGTAAAAATTGAAATGACAATCGAAATAATGAAATAATAATATAAATAATAAAACGTAACAAAAAACCCACTGTTTAGCAATTTCTACTGAATAGAAATTACCGAAGAATAATTATGCATCAGATAATATAGTGATAATATGTCTTTACCTCGTTGATGTTGACTGTTACATTTTGACAAATAATCGTTATTTGTTATGCATATATTAGAAAAATACAATGAAATACATGTAGCTGAATCATTGGAAACAGAATGCTAATGGCCTGGTCATGGTCTGTATATTCTTACATTATGACCAATTCACAATCATTTCTAAAGCAATGAGCTGGCCTGTTTTGCAATCTGTTGTACATAACAATTCATCATCAGTATTGTGTGATTCAAAGGACAATCCAATGGACTGCAGCATCTGTGAAACCTCGAGCTGACAGATAGGCCAAATGTTATTTGTAAGATGCATTACCCTTCAACTGCGAACTTTGGATCATTTCTGAGTTTTATTATTAGTATGCAAGACAGCTCTGTAACATAGTTATTTCAGAAACATTTTAATAATAATGCGAAAAAACATTGCAGAATACCTGACACAGGCTCAATAAACTCCGAACTCCGTGACATATGATCCTCGTAAGATTTGTCATTTCTCCAACCATCATAGGGTGACTTCATGGAGTGCTTTAATTTTATTTCTTTTTTTATTAGAATATAGAGCAGTGGGGGATTTAGATATATTATTAAATGAAGTGTCACATTTATAAATGTTCTCCCTTACTTACACTAAACAATAAAGTTGTCACAATTGGTTCTTAGAAATACAAGAAATAATTGAAGCTTATAGTTGGCCAGCGATTGTGCATCTGGAGCGTGTCTATCAGTTTCTGGATAATGTTTAGTTTAGTAAATGATCTTTTGTTAATTTTTCTGGAATACTTCTCCAGCGAACAATGATTTCAACCGCAATATTAGTGCATTAACTCCTTATTAACTTTGTGATTGGTTAAAAATTAAATGCAATTGCTGCTTAGTAAAAAATAAAATACATATCAGACAAGAGAATTAACAAAAAATGCTTTTTTCTTTAAATTGTCACCCATATTTTATTTACTGATGCTATCAAATATTGTTTGATATGTACAGATATGATTTTACAATGAAAACCCTAATTACCTTGAAAAAAATATATATATATATTCAATTTGACACAATTTTAATGTGGAGGCAGGCGATACATGAATCCCTCTTGTGTCACTAGACACCTGCTTAGAGGGTGCGGGGATGGGGGAATTATCTACACATGTGCTGTACTTGCCCTGACATAACCCCAGCGTGGGGCTATCATAGTTGAACAAAATATTTACCAAAAAAAAAATATTTATAATGTATACTTTTAATAATTTTAATAATTTGAAAATGGAGAAGATAAAAACTTAATTTAATTGTAATCAGTGGGGTACATAAATGCAGCAATATGTTGCTCTAAATGTTTAGTGAAAGTTGTGGCGGTTTTTGAGAGATCTATAGCAGAGTTATGTTATTGGTGTCGAAGGGCATTTATTACGGCCATCTCCCATTTCCTATATTTAATGGCAATTAAAAACGCTTCAAGGAAAAGTCTGGAGAAGGCATGAATTTATATTATCTATCTGTCCCAAATAATGTCAAAGGGTAACCCTAATTTCAAAACCAATATATTTTAAAAAAAATCATTATTTAAAAAATACACATAACAGTAAATTCAAAAGTCTCAAATACAGTATAATGTTCAGAAAGCTATATATTGCCGAAATGTGGACTTACTTTACGAAATAGCCTTTGTATAGGAAGGGAACCAAGAACTAGGATAGCCATTGAAGACTTCAGGTATGTCTTCTCCACCAAATACTTACCTACACACCACACATTACTATGTACCGTACTAACTACATATAACTCTACCACAAGCAGAAAAATAAAACACAGGACTTCCCTTTAAAGAACTGCCATGAAATGTGTTAAAACCTTTACACATTTGCTGTAATAATAACCGTCACTTAGGCAGGTCCTCTAGGCGCTCTAAATGGGTCTGAGTCTAAAATACTTATATAAGCAATGTATAGGTGTGCAACTCCACGCATATTACAGCCAGTTCAGGATAAAATAAGTTAAAGCATAGAAACTGTATTAACATCCCGAATCGCACTATATAAAGAAAAAAAAAAAGATTCAGACACAGAAAATATTATATATAAAAATCCACTTATTGTTTATCCCGAGTGAAACACTAAACATGGGACATTTCCAAACTAAGAGCTTAAGCAAGGTCATGTGTGGCAGATCCATTTAAAATAGAAGCACGGCTCCCATTCCTCTTCAGGCCCACTAGAGATCACGACATGTTTTACATTTGGTTACTTAGGAATATGTTCAAGAAAAGTTGCACTAAACTTGTTTTATGATTCTTAAGCAAATGATTAGGCAAACTATACTCACATTAAAAGTGAGACAATTGAAAAAGAAAGACGGTTGATGAATTAGTATGTGATAACCCATACACAAAGGTGTCAAAGAACCAGTCTGTAACCTGTAAATCAAACAATAAAAGTGATTAATGCCCTAAGTGGAACCCCAAAAATAAAAAAAATATAGTGTAATAACGCAAAATTGTTGTCAGACAAATAAAGAGTTAACCTTTTTATCATTTTACATCATGAGAGAAATATAACTATCACCATTAATTAACCCACTGCTGTTGATTTTGCATTGTTATTTGTTTTCTGGGTAACATAAAGCCAGATGTATAAGGTAAATAAAGCGTGACATATATGATGGATTCATTCGAACATTGACATCCAGGTTAGTCCCCAGACTAAGGGAAATGTGGATGGGAAGTGTTTTTCCACCTGATACTCGTCTTACCTATTGATGAAAGTAGGTTTCAGATGGTGAATGATACAGTGCATTTATCAGCCATTTTGTTGACGTTAACCTGGTCCTCTACTAAAATGAAGAAGCAGTTAATTCCAGTTAGTGTCATAACCTGCAGAAATCAATTATATTCTCTTCAACTGGTCTGTTGCCCTCTACCAGTGATCATAAGGGGGCGCTCTCAGCTGTTGAGACCTTGAGAGAATCACCATATGCATGTTCAGAAAACATAATAACTTCTTCTGGTGTCTATTAACACCAGAAGAAGCACGGTCACACTAGACTCCAGTTGCATGCCCGCGCATTCTAACAACTAAAAAACATGCCCCTTTGTAACCCTCTCTTACACCCAGATAATGGCTATGATGGCTTTAAGTAGTCAAAATTGTGGAGCCAGGGCCTCATCGAGCATCCTTGGATGGGCCCTTATATTGTGACTCTTCTTTTATTACAGGTGGCTCACATTGGGTGCAAACCTCATGATACCAAATGTACTTTTATAGTGTCCATGACCCCCTTGCCAGCAGGACCTAACGGTAGGATGGGTAGGTAGGTCATGGAGGGAGGGCATGAGTTGAAGTCTACATCCATATAGATTTATTTTTGACACCCCTCACCCCAACAGGCAAGTGCTAAGGGATAGGGAGGTGAAGATGTCCCACAAGAGACATTTTGTTAACTTTACCCTAATCCCATTACGGACCATACCAAGAGATAAAATCACTTATATGGACACAGTAAAATACGTGTTAAAGTTTAACCAGTTTAATGCTGGTACATATTTAATGGAAATAATATGGTATCGAAAAAAAATATTCTGTTAAAATTTTACTAGGTGTTTGTTTTAACTTTCCATACTGCATTAAAATTGTTTAAACATGTCTAATAGTTTTCTTGTCATTTAATGTGTGTTAAAGGTGTGTTAAAGGTGTCCATTTAAATTTCTGAGCACCCCATTAAATTCACTTAGGTGAAGTAGTTTCCTATTGATTTCTATGTTGCCTTTTAGTGGTCTCTGTATAGATTTCATGTAAAACGCATGCATTTTTAACCACGTTTAGCATCACTGAAGGTTTAGATGGCTCATTGAATGAAGGCCGTTGAATGGATGAACACACGATAGCGATTTAGAAAACCTATTCTACTGGTACATGTTTTTCTATGGCTACTGCATATCTCCCCTGATTTTATTAACTTCGTGATAGTATTCACCATCAGCTATTCAATGATAATATTTTAAGTTTCTAAGATTGGACTGTCCTGTAGATTCTAGTTTAATATCTGACAATCAATATTTTGATTATTATCACCTGTGCACTGCTATTAGCTTGTGTGTGTGTGTGTATGTATGACTACATCTTTTCTATTTTCATTTTGTATTATATGATAGTTTATATGGTAGCTTATATATACATTTGGTATTGATTTTAATCATGAGCTTGAAGAAACCCTTGTTCTCTGATAACTTGAATAGAAGAAAATACTTAATCGCAGAAGCTTAGTTTAGAATATAACAGCCATTTGATTCAATGAAATGCAATTGGCTTATGATGTCAGTGAGCAATGGCACGCGGTTCAAAAGCCTACAGTACACATCAACATGTGGTTATTTATATTTAAAACTATTAATATTGTTTGAATATATAGATTGTTCTCAAGGAACAATCCACCTTTCTCACAATACAATCTGTCCGTTTAATGATAAATTCGGGTATTTGATGTCAAATCCAAGTCCAAATGCATTTAATTCTAAGCAGATAGAGACACAGGGGATTATCATACAAAGATGGGGTCCAAACAAAAGTGGCGTTTTATTTGAATAGAAGCGTAGAATTTGATGGCAGATAAGAAAAGTAAAAAATAAGGAAATGAAAGGGAAAAAAACCCAACAAATTCACTGTTATAACCGGCATTACATTTTAGTGTTATTTTTGAATAATAGGTGAACCCTTGCAACATGGACGACCCTTTACGACCCATTGCATGCCGTATTCACATTTTCTATAACAAAAATCCTTTTTATTTTCTCCTCAAACCCTAAAGAATATCCACGGTTTTATATCTTTGTTTTGCTCAGAGTTTTGTTATTGCTGTATCCCTGGTGTTGTGTTAATTAAATTTGTTCAATAACTCAGATTTAGAACATTTTTTTTTTCTACCACATTTGTTGTATTATAATTGTAGAGATGGCCACATGTTGAAAAAATGCACTTTTAATCATTACGTACCAAGACGAAAAGAAAATTAGTCACAATTAACATTTTTACTTTTTGCAAATATGGTGCCATTTAAAAAAAAAACCCCACTATCCTTTCATCGTGTAAATGTTTTTTGTAGAGTAATGTTTTTGCATAAAGTGAAGGAATAACATTAATTTATACTACTAAACTTCAGTTATAAGAACATATTTGTCTTCTGCACAATGTGAGACTTTAAATTAATGTTATGGTTTTTTTTCTTTATGTTTTAAGAATATGAAGCATAATATTAGAAACAGCATAATCCTTATGTGAAAGATTGTTTTTGGATTCAAACAGATTTTGGAGATAACTACAGAATCTATAGTTGAATTAAATCCACACTTGAATGAAATCATTTACATTGGTGTTAAAAGCCGGCCAGTTTCAGTCCAAATCAATTTAACTGTGTCCACAACTTGCAGATAATTACAATGTACGAACATATAATTATCCTATCCATTCTTAAGGTTATATGTGGTAGCCCTGGCAAGGCTTATGGGTCGAAACTCCAACATTTGCATAATGGCGTAGTCATGCCTTATGATCTAGCTTGATTTGTACAGTCACCATTGTTTTTCCCCTAGGCTGTACCATCACATTAACCTTAGTAGTTTCCTGGATTCTTATGCAAAACATAGCTAATGAGGAAATTAGTGATGTTAAAATATGTGATGTTTACCCTATGTACATTATATTTGTGATATATAGGCTTAGTTCAGCTTTGCATTAACCATAATGTCTGAGATATACAATTTCTGACATTTATGATTGTGTGTGTATTAGAAAATGTCTTTGGTAGGAGAATATTTTCTGGTATGTATGCAAGATGGCTTGTTAATCCTTCACATACCCTTCATATAAGCAATATTTGCACGACAATTGTGGGGGATTTTTGTTGTGTTGTTACCACTATATCATGTGATGGGGTCAGGGCCGGCCCTACAATGGGGCCAACTGGGGCAATTGCCCCAGGCGGCACTTTAGAAGGGGCGGCACTTTGCCGCCCCAAGCGTTTTTTTTTTGAAGCGGAAGAGAGAGAGAGGGGCGCCGAGTGGTTTTCGCTTACCCGCTCGGCGCCCTCTCTCTCTCCTCTGCGGCGAGTCTCCCTGTTCGGTCTTGGTGCCGGCTTGTAATGCTGAGCGCCGGAAGTGGCATCAATTTGGCAGAGCAGGGAGACTCGCCGCAGGACTCATCAAAGGCAAGTACCGGGGGGAGCAGCATTTTAAACTTCGCCCCAGGCGGCGTTGGGTCTTCGGCCGGCCCTGGATGGGGTGCATGGTTTGGTAACAATTCAAGTAACCAGGGTTGAGCCTAAAGTTTGTGGCTCCTGGATACGGTATTCCTCTGAAGTCCCCTTGAGTATAACTCAAATATACCTACATACAAACACGCTTTAACACTTACTCACTCTAACACTACAGATTCATACATGCATCTTCCTCCTCTCCCTCACACCACTAAAGGAACAAGAGTACAGAGCAAAGGATACAGTGAAGCACGCTGAGAGCATCAGAATAACTGAGCGTCATTTACAGTGAACAGGGAGCTTATATAGGGCTGCTGGGAGTGACATAACATATAATGCTGCTAACCCCACCGCCGCTGACTTCTTCCTGGATATCATTGTCAAAGGGCAGCACGCATGACTGTAGACGTGCCCCCCTCATCCTTGGAAACTCCATTTCCTCATGATGATGGCGAGAGTGAATAATTAGATGGCGGAGGTGGCAACTGAATGCTTATGTTGGAGAATCCTACTACAAGCCTCCCTTCTTGAATGGCAAACAAGGACAGGGCTGTGAGGTATATGCCTCACAGCGGCCCTCCATTGGATCCTTTCTTTGCTTATTTCATGGGTTCTCTGTGTAGGTATGTGTAGAAGCGCATAAATGCTTGCATTCTTAAGTTATTTAAGTTAAAGTGAGGAGGAAAATGAGACCTATGTCTCGCTTCAGCTGTTATATTCACTTCGATGCCTATGATATCAGAGACGTCCCTTGAAATGTTTGTGTTCCCCCTCTCGCAAATGCATTTGCCCTTTTCCAGCTCCCCAGCTATTTGCTGTACAAATAGTTGATATTTTCACCATCAGTCAGCGCCAGCACTAGCCCCGTGCACGTGCTCGAAAAAGTGCTCCCATTGATTTCAGCAGGTGCGCTTTCCTAATGCTGATTGGCTGCTTTAAGCTGCAAATCAGTGCCGCAAAATGTCCGACCATAGCGAAGGTTTCTCCTTTATGGTAAATATTTTCTTTTCTGCAGGTTAGTTGAATTCATATGAATATACTTACAAATGACTTTCATATGTATCCATTGTTCAGGGGCCTCCCCTTGACACTGGAGCAGCAAAATGAAAAATAACAATAATAACAAAACTAAAAAGAAATATCCCAAGGCTTGATGTATTCCAGATGTGTTCCCCTTAAGAATGTATGCACAGATTTTCATTCAGTAATATGAATTTAAGTTCATAATATGAACAGATCTTTCAGGTTTGAATAGATCTTTATTTTTTTGTTTAGTGTTGTTATTATTGTAATTTTTTTTATTTTCCTGCTTCTGTAAGGCTACTCTTACATAGAAATATAAAACAATATTAAAATGAGATCCCCGTTGTATAGTCTACCAGTTGATCTGTCATATAAAATATATTTTTTGTAATTTTTCAGAAGCACAATTCTTTATATACGTATGTTGTATTAAATATTATTATTTAAACATTTCGGCAGTAGTTAAGATCATTTGAATATTACATTTCACGCTACCTGCCTCAAATGTGTTATTCTAGTAATTTATAGCATATAGCACATCTAATTAGCCAGCCTACACTCTTGAAATGTTTTCTTGTGAACAAACTATTAAATATGTTAGAAGAATATATATATATATAATGCACAATAAGCAATAATTCAGGAATAAAAGGCCAGTTGCACGCTGAAAATTTTTTTTAGAAGCAGGATAAATACAAAGCACACAAGGAAGCTAAGGCAAAGTATTATTTTAGGAATATTTAAGTACTTAAAAACTCTTTAAAAACAAAGAAAACAATCAATAGACTTTGTTATATTCTATCGATAATGTATAATTATTTTTTGGTGACAGGTCATTTAAAGCCTGCTGTTGGGAGCTAATGCATTCGAAACATGAATATTTCAAAGTTACATAGTAGACAAGGGTAATATTTTATTAACTTTGTTACCTGTAGTTCTAGAATTATTTTTTTTTATATTGGTAGCTAGTTTTCATATTGTATAGGAAATAAATCCAGAAAAAAATGAAATGGAATAGAAATATTCTTTGTGCTCACAAATACAAAATTCAATTAATTCACATTTGAATTTAGCTCATTAACAATCGATATCATTACTTTTATATAAAACAATGCTTTATTTTATTCGTTTTTCCATATAAACACAATAGATAATGTAATACGACAAGGAATAACAACATTGCTTGAAAAACACATGTTTTCATAACACATCAGGTCAAGGATGAAGAAAATGTTACACGACCTTATATGTTGATGTGTGCTACATACCTGGCAGTCTATTATGTTCTACGTCGTGCGTTTTCCAAGATATTTTTATTAATTCTCTGGATAAGCTAAACAATAACAGAGTTGATATTTCATACTTTTCCACCATGCAACGCAAACAGCCAAGGGCAGGATTTAAATGGTTAATTCCGATCTTACCCCCAGGAAGGAACACAGTTTCATTATTCTGGATGAGGACATCAGTCACAATTCCCAAACATTAGAAACCCCTTCACCTAACGGCTATTTATCATGTTGGAATTGCAATATTCTGGTTTCTATGGATCTGTCAAAAATCTTTGGTTGACACAACTACAGATGCCATGAAGCCATGCGTACTGAATTCATATGCCATACGAGACAACATCACACGAGATAAGAAAAGAACAAAACCTATTCATTTAGACATTTATTTAGCAATCACTATAGTAATCTTACAAGTACATCAGCTTGTTGTTTGTGTCCCTAGGCATTAGGCAGGATTATTTATTCAGGTTTTGCTGGATGTTTGCCTTAGATACAATGACTATAAATGACCATAAAATTAGCTCCCGGATGGCTAGTAGTTGCGCAACAACTGAATTGATTTAACTTTTAATATGTGTACATGCATCTTGCATGGCGGTATAATTCAGCCTTTTAAAATGCATGATCCTATTATTCATTGTAGTTTAAAAGAGGCATTCATTCTTTTTTTTTTTGGGGGGGGGGTCGATTAATCACACTGGATTTATGCTTATAACCCAGTGTTATGCCCCCATCCTGACTTACCGATGCCTCCCTAGACGTGTCCCCCCCCCCCGTGCTCAACACTCCCTGGTGTCAAGTGGGGGCAGTCGTGGACCTCTGCATGATTTTTGTCATACCCCTTGAATATATGTATGTATAAAGCGCTGTGAATTGTTGGCACTATATAAATAATAGAATAATAATTAATAATAATCACATCCCCATCTCTCCTCTCCCCTCCAAACTATAGATACTGAAATATCGTAAAAAAAGTATTTACTTTTTTTTTTTTTTTTTTTACAAACCATTGACTATTTTAGTAGCCCTTTGAACTCTCTCCACATCAATATCATTCTACAAAAAAGTATTTAATCCCAACTCTAAGAACTTTAGGTTTTTGCCTATGTCTTTAATTGCAATATCCATATTGTGTACTTTATTACTTTTATTCCCAATATAGTTCTTTGAGAATTATGCATGTTATACATGTAAATACATGTACAGAAATAATGTTAACGTAATAATGTAACATAAATAACTAATTAAATGCACTCATGACTACTGTTATGGGAATCTGCTGTTCTGGAGAAAACGCACTTAAGGTTGCAGTGATTTTCATTATTGAAATATTTATTTTATCTAGAAACACAATCAGTGCAGCTTTAAAGGAAAATAGTCTGCGGGGACTCACGCGATTGATAGTCTAGAACATTCCTCTGGAAACATTTCTTGATTAGCCAAAATCTGTTGTTTTTTTTTAAATTAAATTAAATTATATTCCAATATTATTTTATTTACAAACAGTATTATAATATTCAAGAGCAAAAAGTATAGATAAAATATAGTTTGAGTTAAATAATTCTTGAGACCTTCAACTTTAATTAAAAGGGTATAATTTAATTGCATTCCGCGCATAGGATGTGAATAATAATAAGAAAATGCAGCGTGACTGGCTATGTTGCAATTCTTTAAAATAGCAGTATTACAGACATTAGTAACCACAATCGGTTATTTATAATGAGAAAATGTATATAAGTGACATTATCACTATGGTAACTAATGAAACGTTCCTGTGCATTGATGAACTCCAATAGTTGCTATGGTGTTAGGATCTCTTTGAAAATAGTAATAGTAATAGTAATAGTATGGTTCCTTTAAGTTCCAATAAACTTTACATATAGTTTAAAGATACTTGGATACAGTAATCAAGTTTCTCTTGGAGCGAGCGATACAATTCTTAGAGGATATCTTTACAAGGGCCTGTCTGGCACTGCAGGGGCAATGAAAGAAGATCCCTCGGTCAACATCTGGTCTCAGCTGATGTGAAGGGGCAGGGTGTATGGTTAGCCCCAGACAGCCTTTAGAGGGTGGGAAGAGAATAGAAAGTAGAGTTAAAGGGGACATAGCTAAACACTCCTCTCCTGCCACGAAAAGAAGAAACTGGCCCAAGAGACCCAGGGAAGTAGGGTTTCACCCAGAGACTCCTGGTATCTGGTCTCTACTAACCTTTTATATATAAACATCTGACAAAAGAAAATGAAGGCTGGGCTGGACGGATAATTCTCACAATATTACATCACTTATTATATTGTGCTTCATAACAAATATATCTTATAAATCATAGATACATATATATATAATAAAACTAGAAGACAAATAAGGAAAAATGCCTTTTAGCATAGCTGTAAAAAAAAGATGGTGATGACGAAGGTGGGCTAGAGTGCCCAATTTTCCGCATGAAACACTGTTGTTTTCACCTTCCAGGAAAAAAATATAAAACACACATAAGCATATACCGTATTTGCGGTATACCAATTGGTTGATGCCAGAGGAAGACCCTGCAGGCGACCAATAGGCTCACTCGCACTGCCCTTTAACCCCTGACGGCGAACCAACGGATTTCAGGGACTGGGTAGATTAGTAGACAAAGACGATCACGAAGATTCTTTGTTTTGTATGTCTTCGTCTTCATCTACGTTTTACTGCCGCTGTCTTCTCTTCTTCATGTCTTTGGAACAAACACGAAAACGCACTCTTCGTGTTCGTTTTCATGTTCACCCGAAGACGAATGCACAAGTCTACTTCTCATCTTAATTTATTTAGATTTAACAGGATGGGTGCAAGGTGTTTGGTGGCTTCTTAGATGGAACTCAGGTGCTGCTCCTGCCACTATCTTTCCTCTTTCTCCCCAGCTTTCCTCTATATCTTTCTCTTTATCTCTCCATTTTCTTACTATCTCTCCTCTTTCTGACTTTCTATCTCCTCCATCTCTTACCTTTCTTAATTCCTGTGGTAGAAGCGCAAGGTCTGTTCCCACCACAGACCTCTGTTGCATTGCTCCACCACAGCGTGCTTGGTTTAAGTGCAGAAAATGACATCATATCCCTGCGCTCAGGGAAACAGAGGACTTTATGAACAGAAGAATATTTGGTTAATTGTTACCCTCCTTAAATCAATGAGAAATGTAATCTGTTTAGAAAAACTCAGGCAGTGTCTTTCACATCCCTACCGGCCTTTCCACAATTTCACTTGCAGGGTTTTTAATAGTAAGAAAAGGGTCAGGAAACCCTGAATACTTTCTTGCTTACTTACTTAAGATTCCTTTGTTAGAAACACAGACTTTGCGTGATCACCCTTTGATACTCATGTATAATAATAATAATATCATTTTTGCAACCGGTTGGAAAAAGATTTAATATAGAAGACACATTGTACTTTCTGTGTTATTGAGGCAATATTGGGGTTATAATCACACATTCCTTATTCAAAAGAAGTTAGGCGCATGAATCTCTTAAATAATCCATTGACATAGTCACATTTCAGGGATTACTGGTATCATTCAATATTATCTTCACGCAGCCGTAAATTAACATGCCCTTTTCTTCTGTGAGTGACTTCAACAAAATTATCATCCTTGGGCAATATTTAATAATACTAAAGTTAGGAGAACTTAGACATGCCCTGACAAGATGATATTTTTTTTTCTTTTGTTCCTGGATAAATCTGTAAAACTTTTCAAGTAATTTTTTGTTTAAATTAAAGGGACATGCAAGCCATTATATGCACTATGCATAGTAGCTCAGAGGTCCATTACATTTACATGGTGTCCTCCTTTCAAAAGCATAGGGTGATTCTGCAGAACAGGGGTCATCAAATTTGGTTTGGATCTAGGGTATAGCAAAATAATCATGTTTTTATTTTCATATATTTGCCAAGATTGCAAAGATTTTTTTATGTACATATATATATATAATATAATTAAAATATATTAATTATATTAATATAATTAAATATATTAATGACTAAGACATATATGTCCCATTCTTAAGGTAATTGCACAAAATATTTGTAATAGAAATATAAATAAAGTATTGATCAATAACATTAAACATTTTGTGAATTTATTTTAATGATAATCCGTTTAATAAAGAATTGATTGATAAATTAGTAAAAATCATTAATCAGTTTACTAAGATGGTAAACTAATGCATTTAATTATTGGTAAATCAAGTTAATAATTGGTATTGGTATTTAATGAAACCGATAAATGCATTATAAAATGAAGAAAATCAAAGGATAATTAAATAAAGTTTATAATGCATTAGTACATTAATAAAAGCACATTCAGAAATATGAATCTACCTGGAATGTAGATTACTGTCGGGTCGTGATTGCATGGGTCACGTGATGCTCCATGACCCTGTGCAGCACATATCTGTCTCCTGCTCCTCCGGTCCATCCCCCAGGTGCCACTAACCTTAGGCTCACTATAAAACCATACGCTGACATCCGCATGTACACATCCTAACGCCTAATACATACACTCGCGACAACACCATAACCCAATAAGCTAGATTCCCAATGGTGGCCCTATCCTACCTCTTTGTCCTGTAAAACCCTGGGTGCCAGGAAGTTATTTTAAGTTGGCACAGTGACCTGGGTCCCCTCACTAAATGCCATGCCAAAAACATCTCCCAACACACGAAACGCTTACAAGTCAACTCTACCCGTGGCACTGCGAACATCACGGGTGGGTCTAACAGGAGTGCGTTCCTGGCACCGATTGGCTTCTTCAAGCGGCAAGAATCGTCAGACCAGATGTTTGTTTCAGAACTGTTCACTGTTCCCTGGAACCTAGTATGCATGTAAAACATACATTTTTCTTTCATATTGCATGATTATAACAGAATAGCGCCACATATGTGACATGTTGCTTGTAACATAAGGAAACGGTGTCCACCAGTAAGAATCCCAAACAGTACTTTTTTTATGTTTTCACAAATTGCTTCCCATTCACGAGATGTAGCAACTGAGTGTAATTACTCTTCCGTGATTATTTGATTGACAGCTCCCCCATCCATAATAATGTCAAGAACCAGTTTTTTTTTTTACAATCCCTGTTGGGTTTTGCCATATCTGTGTGACTTGGAGTACAGGGTATGCAAAAGCGATGGCCCCAATGAATGCTAAGGACAAAGCACAATGCTTCGAGGTAGCATGTGTCAAGTCATTCTTTAAAGTCTCTGTTTCTATCCTTCACAATAATAAACCTGTCCAAGTTTGATCATTATTTTCATACAGGAATTTAAATTCAAAACCTCTGGCTATTCCCACCGCAGCTTTATTATGATACTTCTCTTAAATGTCTTTGATAATGCTTTTTGCTTGTATTTTTCTTTACTTTATTAGTCGTCCTCTTGTGTGATTTCATTTTCATTGATCAGGCAGATGCTTTTCTAGTCTTCATGCACTCAGTTGTTTCTTCGGAGTACATTAGGGCTTTCTTTTTATTCCTTAATTCTTCTTTTTACAATAACACAGATTCTAATTCATAGGACCCACACTTCCCAATGGGCTGATATAAGTCAGTGTAATATACTCCATATATCTCCAGATTACCAATTTTTAATATTATATTAGTACTTTATCTTCCTGTAGCATAATATATGTATTTAAGGGAAACGATATGTTTGTTAGTATCGAATGAACAGTTGTTTCTTTTCTGAAAAATGCTAAATATACAGTATGTAGGGTTGGTGTACGTATTTTTTGCCATTGTACACTACCATTTGTGCCTTGGTCTCAGCTGCGTCACCAGTTAAAATGTTCACATTTGTATAAATATGCCCCTAGCTCTCACCTAGCTCTGGGGATCTAAAATATATTCTTGAAACATCGAAATCGATAATTGAATAGTTGAAGTTACTTGTGCTCTTATGTATTATCATCTATACGTAACAGTTTTATTTGTATGTCTTTTCTTTCACGTTTGGTCCAAAATTTAGCTTGAGCCTCTTTAAGTCCTATTTAACACCGATACACATTCATAACATGTCCTTCATGCTCAGACATTACCTACACATTGCCGATACCCTTGTTTTCCTCCTCAATCTGTTTCCTCTATTTATAGATTATGTGTCTAAAAGTCTCTACTAAGACTCTTAATAAGCTTACAGAGAGTCTACCTAAGTTTGTAGAAATCATTAACTAGCAGGTACAATAGTACTTTTTTTTCCTAAATTAATATTCAGATTTGGGGGTTCGTCTTCTAATCGGGGGCCTTATAATCGAGCAAATACGGTATGTATATTTTGCCCAGATTCCCATGGTGGTCACTTTTATAACTATTTGACATTATACACTCACTTTAATAACATGACAAGCTCCTTCTAACAACTCCAACTACTTATTTGTTGTGTCTACCAGTTCTACAATAATAATAAAAAAATAATTCGTGGCTTATAAATAACTTACTCATAGGATAAATAATATAAAATATCATATAAAAGGAGGCTTCCAATCAGGCCACAGATCATAATAAATGATAATAAATGCTAGTAAAAAAAAAATGGCACAACTTGCATTTTCACAATAAATATTATTCAAGAAAAGATTTCTTGGACCACAGGTTACAAAAATTTGGCTGGAACATCAAGACATAATGCTGACAGCTAGAAGGAAAACTTCCCAATGCGAAGAAAAGAGATCAAATACCCAGAGGAGCTTCCAATTATACTAAGAAAGATGAAAATTACATGAATCGCCCACCCTGAAGTCGTTGAGTCAATAGCATGGTCTCCCTATACAGAGCTAATTGACCTACTAACTCTTTAATCATACTTTTTTAATAGATTGTAAAATAAAATGATACATTTCAATGTTGATACACGCAACTCATTTTCCTATGGTTTCTTTTAAGATCCCAACACTTGGCAGCCATTTTTTTCAGCTGCTTACAAATCTAACCAAGCAGCAGCTGTAAATGGGAGTGCTGCTAACATCATCAATAGTACCCAAGAGATTCAGTGTTTTACCCCGCCAGCTACCAAACAGAATAACTCTCACAAGCACTCTTGCTCTATTCATATCCATCCAGGAAATGTATCATTCTCATAAATGTATCCATGGAAAATTGCTGGAAAAACACATTTTTGTCATATTAAACATAAAAACAAACACAGATTGCGTCTATATCGTGCTAATGTGCTGTAATTGTTCACCATTCTTACCAATCTTCCTTTAAGAGCAGTCTTACGAAAATCAGATTTCGTTAAAAAAAAAAAAAGGTCCCTGGCTTTTTATAGCCAAAAAAAACCCCACCACTAAAATCAATGCAGATGTTTGTTTCAAATAATGACTTTTTTTAATGATAACCCACAAAAAGGATTCCTGTAAATTATACCCAGAAAGAGATAGGCTGTTTACATTCAGGTTTCACCTAATTGACTAACCCAGTTATTTAACCCCTTAATGACAAAGCCCATACATGTATGGGGTCAAAATGCATTGTTTTCAATGGGTTTATGGACCGCCTATTGTCCTTAAGGGGATAAACATCTAGCATTCAATGATGAAAATATATCTGGAAAAATGTCAATCTGGATTATCAATATGTCAGAATACGTCTTTCTTAAGTCTGGAGATAAGGAAACCCATAATTATCCATTCTGATGACTTACTTACAGTATAATATTCTATCTATCTAATCTTGTTTGAGAAAAAAGCATTATATATCGTAATACTTATGCATAAACAATATTACAGAAAGGTGGTGATGTTGTATTTGTGTGTATGGCAAACTTTTTGTCTGTGAGATCCATATGTTGATAAGGCTAACTAGGGTATGATAATATTTTCTATTATTATATAATATGATAACATTTCCATTAGTTAGTTAGCAATTATTTTTTTGCTGAGTATATTCCGTGGTCCAACTACAGTAGAGTCCATAATTTAATATTTATAATAATGTCATGAGCTACATAAATACACAGAATATATGTTCTTCATAAATATAATGGAATTTTCCATCAGTTCTATAGAGTTAATCATCGGTGTACAATTTAGTCACACTTCCAGTGGAACTGTGACCTAGAAAATTCAGAACGTTTAATTACAGGTGAAATAATTTGCCAAATGAATTTGATAAAATAATTTGACAAGTAGAGACGGCGAAATGTAATTTGGAACCTAACAGATATGTCGGTTTGACAGCATGCTCAAAGAGTTAATTTGGGTGTCATGGTAATTATTATTAAGTGAGATTTACCTGTTGAATTACTCTCATACTCAGCTGACGGAAGTTAGACCTGAGCCGGTGAGACATGCGACAAGAAGGTTTTTTTTTTTGTAATGAATAAGTAAACTGCCTATGAGAAAACTACGATTTACTAAAAACCCATTGACAAATTTTTATTCAATAAAATAAAATATTTCTGGTCATTCATTCCCACTCTTTTGTCGCTGATATATTTCCAGGCATGCGTCATAACCTCCATATTGGTTAAGGCTAAATCATTTATTTCAGTCTTCTTCAGTTCCTTTTATAAACCTTATAATATAATTTAATTATCTATTTAAAACATAATTGTTGCTGAAATTCCTTAATATAATAATAATTTGCATCATTATGAAAAAAAAGACTAGCCAGGTACTCAGGGTTGGTATTTTGGTCACAAATGGGTCCCAAATCTCGCTGACATGCTGTACCCTTATCTTGTATCGCAATAAGGATAAATATCTAGCTGACTGCTTTAATAAATACTTCTGATCTGTTTTTTACAAAGGAAGGTGAAGGGAAGCTGCAAGAAACGTAAAAGAAGTGTTTACAAAGGAAGTAAAAACAGACAAATCGATAGGACTCGAAAATATAAATATAAAATCTTATTTGAATAAGGCATTGTTTGAATGATGGGAGACAGAAGGTTAGTGGGGTACCTCTGGGATTGATATTGGGACCCATACTTTTTCATATTTTTATTTGCGATATTTGAAAGGGTTTTAAAGGAGGTTGATCCACTTAGCTACCAATCTCTCAGTAAAGTTAAATTCCACTGACTCTCTACTTTTAGATTATGACCTCTTGTACTAAGATATCTTGTCCTTTGAAATTAAGTTTTCTCTTGTACTTTGTTAAATTACATTAAGTTTTTAAGTGTTTCTATTACATTACTTCTCTCATCTCTTTCAGGCTATATATTTTAAAATCTCTTAGTGTTTTTAGGATAGAAAATATTCACCATTCTAGTTACTCTTCAACATGGGCTGAATAGTTCTTACTTGCCAACAAAATCTGTTTCTATGTATTATAGTCTTTAGATGTTCCAAGGACATACCCTGTTTCCAATAAGAAGGGTTATGTTGATGGAAGAGGTATCCACACTGAGTTCATAAAGACATGAGGTTTAGTTTTTAAACTACTAAACTCACAATATGGTTTGGCAGGGGACGCACCCTAAGTATCAAGGAATTATCCAACCAACATAAAAGTCCCAAGGAGCTCTATATTTGGGCAACTCTGTCATATAGGCAAGTACGTACATAGAATTACACACATCCTCTATTTATCAGCTCAGTTAACTGACAGGGTTCGTTAAATACCATCTGAAGACAGTCGTAATAAGGATGTGTGTAGTCAGTTTATTGGCAATGACTGTAGTAGCCTCTACTCCCGCGCTAGACCTCCCAAGACACGCATAACCCCCCCCCCAATAAATATACAACAACCAAGGTTAGGAAAGGCCACAACCATTTTTCTTTTAATGCTAGCCATTGACACGCAGACCTAAACCAAAATAGGCGCGTTAACAGTACAATGACCAACACATTGAAACCCATAAATAATATAAATTAACATAAATAATTAACATTAACTATTTAACATAACAAACTCCCCTAAAAAATAAAGCCAGGCCTAGCCCTGCTCGGCACCCAGTGAAGGGCCCATTCTGAGCCCTGTGGGCTTCATTCCTAGCGCTTCACTTGCTAAATAATATACTCTAATTTTACTAATATAAGTGAATTTGTCATTTGTAGAGATATTTGAAAAAGTGAATTCTCTTGTTTTTAGACGGGAGGTGGTAATATAAATGCCTCTGGAGGTATATGGTAAATAATCTGTCTCTCTTTACCACTTTTTCTGCAGAAGAAAAAATAATCAAGGCACTCATTTCTTGTTAGCGTTATCAATGATTTGGCCATAGCAAATAGCAAAAAAAAACAACAAAACTGTTATATGTAAGTTTCAAAAATCAAAAATATATATATATATATATTTCTGTATTAATATTTTTTTAATATAATATATACAATATATAATTTAATATACCAATATCATCGGTCAAAAACATTTAATTATTATTACCACTACTCAAACTTTGTAAATGATAAAATTAGAATTTTTAAAATTACTATTTTTCCTACCAAGATTATCCTTGTATTACTTTTATTCAGTCGAGAATTTAAGGAACAAGAACAGCTTCGAGTTATTTTAGCATTAATGTTTAATTTGGCAATTAATATGAAAAGTTTTGACACTCCTATTAATCATATTTAAGACAGGTTATGAAAGCTAGAAATAATATAGTAGCAGGACATTTTAAAGTAATACTTTGAGACCAAAAAAGTGAATAATAAAAAAAGTAATAATGCTGTATATAAGCAAGACCATTGTTACATTGTTTTCACGGAGGAGAGGGAAACTCCATCCAACTCCCATCGGCCACCACCGCGGAGATGAGGGAGACCCTCTTCCAACTCCTGCCAGCTTCAGCCACAGCAGCCGCCAAGGAGGAAAGGGAGACCTCCACCCAGCAAGAGCAGCCATTACAGTCGCCATAGAGGAGAGTGAGACCCCCATCTAACAATCTGCAACTGCTGCATGGTAGAGGGAGACCTTCATCTGGCTCCTCTAGTGGTGCCTTTATATACTCCTACTGCTTATAGCAATAGGTTAAGGTCTTGGAATTTGCCACGCCACACTCAAGATGGCCGCAGTGAGCATATGGAGGTTGAGTGACATCACACCATTTTAGCGCCAAAACCTGTAATGGGTGCTACTTAATTCTTCTAATATGGAATCAATGAAATAAGATGCAAATGTTGTCAGATCAAATTTTTCAACCAATTAAGTTTCCATGAGTGGAATGTGGGAACCTCCAAATCTTCCCAGGGCTTGTTCCTCGGAGACCAGGGGGGACCAGGTCTGGGAAGGAGAACTATTCGCAGTACATAGCAGGGATATCGGAGAATAAGCTGTGCCAAACACCACTCACATCTGGAGATCAAGCAGTGGTTTGCACTCATTCCATATTTCATGGGTGGCAGAAAGACATGAAAAATGGCCAGATTTAAAGACAATTAAGAACCAATTGCCTGCACTCAAAATCAGACCTACACATTTATACTTTCAACAGATATGGGGCTTTATCTGGGTTTGTGAGTATGTGTGTGGCAGGGTATTTAAGCTATACAGTATGTCTTTGGTGATGTTAGTACGTGTGTGTGTGTGTTGGTATGTTAGTATGTGTGTGACTTGTGATAGTTTTAGTATCTGGGTATGTTTGTGTGGGTGTCTGGGTTGTGTATATTAGTGTCAGGGGTCTATGTGAGTTTCTGAATGTGTATGTTAGTGCTGAGTGTCCAGTTGTATTGGTGTGAGTGTCTGGGCATGTATTAGTATGATTACCCCCCCCCCCTGAGGTACAAACTTGTTTACAAAGGACCAGTCTAAGTAAACAATTGTAAACGTTTTTGTTGCCCCTTGCTCCAGGGCTAGTCGGTTTTCTGGTTAAAAGACTGATAACACGTATGTCTATTAAAAAAAAATGTAATTACTGTAGGTTTTTTCAGAGTTTGTGACTACTACTTAAGTAAGAATAACATGATTCCAGTATAAGTAGGCAAATCCCTAAGTGACCTTTTGTACAAAATATCAATGCAGTTGTATTATTTATTTGTTTTTTTATCATCTGATTCTTTAAATTACTTTTGTGAGGAACTTGGAAAAGTAACTAAAATGCTGGAAAACCAGAACATTAAGTGGATACAGACTATAAAAGTTAGTGCTACTTATCTATAAAGCATTATAGATTTTTAATGATACCGTGACATGCAGCTATAGAGCAGAACGTTCAATGAACATCTGCGCTGTACAGGGAATCTACAAAGTTTCAACCATGTTCCATGTTTTTCAATATGCTGCCATATATAAGCATCTCTGGACTCAAGATAAGTAGCTATACAGTCAATGAAAAACATCTGCAACTAAATACACTCGTAATAAAAAAAAATAATAATTCCACATTGGGATTTTTGAGCAATTGCATGCAAAAGAACACTTGCCCAGCCAGTTTTTATGTTCTAGAGAAGACGCTAATAGTAAACCAACGAACGTGCTCTTTTGCAGCTGCTGATTTCATTATGTATGCTTATGTTTCAGATGTTTTTGTGTATAGTAGTGAGAATGGCATGGAATTGCAGTTATTATCATACCTGGGAACTCTACGGGTTTGACCCGGAGATTGCTCAGCTTGACACGCCCCGCTTCCCGCCCATTTTCCCTTTAAATAGGGGTTGTTTTACAGATTACACTAAGATATATTATATTATATATATATATATATATATTATTATAAAGTCATTGTATATGTTTAATCTTCATTTACTTCTCTCAGTATTGATATGATTATTCATTCTTTATTCTTTATAAGGTGTCGTGAGGCAAAAGGAGGCAACATCAGCACAGTATATCAGTGGATCTTAGATCCTTTGAACTTGAAATGAAAAAAAAAAATATCTCCAAAATAAGGAGAATTTGCTTAATGGTAAATTCATTTAAGAATTCATTGACTATTAACAGCTGGCAGTATCACATTTTCTGCAGCTAGTGATCTAGGCACTAAAGTTGAAGCTGTCAGTTGAGTTATAGATCTATTAACTAAAATCTAAGTTCTCGGACAACTTACAGGCAACTAAGCTGCTCAGATAGTAATAAGTCTACTCATGTGAATTCAAGTTGTCGTGTTGAGTCAGATGCTGTCGGATTTGCTGTCAAGTTGAAATTTATTGGTGTAGAGTTGCCAGTCAGTGGTCAAACCTGTCCTAGCTTTAGTTCACCACATAGAGGTCCAGAGGGGGGTAACCCTGATACAGGTCCTTTGCATCACCAGAAAATGTCCTATGTCTACATGATGAAGCTATCACCAACCTCCATCAGGCAGTTAGTCACAAAGTTATGATATCAAATGTGATTCATTTTTCTTTTATGAAGCAAGGTTTCAAATCCTTATGTGTTTTCAGACACAACATGACTTATCCTTAACCCAACCATGTATTCTACAATAACCCAACTTCAGGAAATCAGTACTGGTTATAAACTGGAGATAAAGCAAGCGGGTTACCAGTCATAACCGCCTTCACCAAGTCACCGAAGGGGTATTCTCAGGTAACAAAAGTATCTTTGCTCGATTCTGTTTAATGTGATTGGAACAATGGGAGACCTTGAATATCAATGGCTAGAAAGTTTGTTTTTGGATGTATGCAGACTTGGGAATGATACATTACAAAAATACAACCAAGGGCGACACATGTAATACACCTGTTGAAAAAGTATAGAGTTAAAACCTGAAATAAGAACATTTAAGGTTATATTTGGAATTTGCTACCTCCAGAACTGTGTGGTCAATGGGAATATTCAATTAAAGGCTAACTGCCTTTTTGCTAAAGATGAAGACTAATGTGGCTATGTGTATATTCTAAGCAAAAATCAATTAACCATTTAAAGTAAAAAAAGATTTTTTTGTTTCCTTGTATAAAATGCAGCTGTGGAGACACGAATATGTACGAGAGAAACGAGACACAACCTGTTATTGATAGCTAATGTTTTATTGATATATAGTAGAAAAACAAAAACTTGATGATTTGTTTAGAGGCATAAGGGTAAGAAATTCATGATACTCTAGAATTCATAGATATTTTTTCCTCTAGATCTGCAGGCTAACCGATCCCTTTCAGTCTTTTGTATCGCCCTTTAGAAAAAGAAGAAATACCTATGACATATTTCATTTAACTTTCCTCTCGATCAGCAAGAACAACAAGTTTCCTGGAAAACCTTAATTTGATTGACATATCTTTTTCCATTCTCATCAACTATATTTAAAAAGTCAATTAATAGCTTGAGAGAGAGGAAGATTCTGGTTATTTATGCTGAAATTCTTGACAGTAAAATAAAGTGATTATGTAGGAGTTTTTATGGAAATACTTTTTTTTTCCAACTATTTTCTTAAATTTATTGTAATGAGGTTTTTCTGGTTTCACAAAGGTGTTATTTATCACAGTAATGCAAAACAATGTTATACCGTAAGATATGTAGATTTGATCAACTTATAAGAGAAATCACAAGGCCATTAACCCTTGATTATGAAGGGTATATTGTACACCAAGGCAGAGTTTGGGAGGCATGTTTTTGTATATGCCAGATGGTCATACCTGGGAATGCCCCAGGGAAGGCCATCGAGAGCTGTCCCTCTTCTGATGGAGTGACTTCATGGGGGGTGCAGCTGGACACATGAGAGATGCAAGTGCAGAAAGCTACGCTACAAAATAAGTATCGTACCATGCTTAATGAATTAACCTGCTACAGAGCATATGATGTTGTGCCGGGTAACTCTACTTCTGATTCTCGACTCCAGGATCTTCTGCTATAAACTGCAGTACCTGCTTCATTAGAAAGACTATGATGAGTAAAATAAATCATGGGAGTCTGTACAGAATTGTCATGTTTCTTGTCAGATTAAGACTTTTCACCTAAGGTACCTAAATAAACCAAGAAAATAAGGCATCCATAGTCTGCTCTTGTAGTACAGGGGATGAGATCAAGGGCTGACTATGCAGGACTTGAACCCTGATGTCCACATTACTGTGCCTCTTCCTTTCCAGCTTGAAAGCATGTTTTTTCCCAGTTTAGCCTTAGCTTTGGTAACCATGACTCTACAAGCCTTGATATAATTGCCAAATCTCAGATGTGTCTGCTCTCTGCCTATAAAAAGAATTTCCCATCACTGTACCTTTGCCAGATTATTGTTGTTCCTGCATATCTGTTACCGATTCAGGACCACCTGACTTCATTGCCTTCTCCTACCTACTGACTTCGGCTCGTCTGACTATGTTTCTGTTCCAGGCACTTAGCTCTGCTGTCATACCTAAAACCAGACAGCCTCTCTAAGCTTAGGGGCAGGGTAACACCTGGGTAACAAATGTCTACTTCTGGCAGAAGACCCAGCTGACTAGCAAATAATCACAACTTTGTTCTCTTGTTTGCTACTTTTTATCTTTACAGTTTGTAGCATAGCTAAATTTATTAAATTTACCTATAGTTTGTTGGGTTTTTTTCAGTTAGTGTAACTCTTTTTGAAGATATTTATATAAACACATCTTTTTATACACATCCTTACAAAGGTAGTTGACCAAAGGACATTTTCCTGCACTATATACTAACTAGACCAATGTAACAATATATGTATACATCATTGGTGCAGCTAGCTTAATTTTCTGTTCTCCGGTCCTCAGGATCTGCATGGATATCCCATCCTATTAAATGGATACTACGGCCATCATATCCACTTTAATGCATATCAAAGCTGCAGTATCTACTGTGACGGAACGCCCTGTACCCCGACTGAGTACTCCCGCTAAATGTTGCTTCCTCCGGCCGTGACAAACCAGCGATTAACCCCTTCAGCATTGTAGAGAGAAGGGGGGAAGTTGCTGCAGCGGAGCTACATTGGTGCTGTAGCTAGCCGAAGCTTAGCTACACAGTGTCACTATTGTCCTGAAAAGGACAATAAAGGATCATAGCAGCCCACCCTAAGCATGAGACAGCATTCATGTTGAGGCGTAAACAGTACAAGGGGTAATTTACATGCAATAGACACAGCAAGCTACACAAAGTTCTCCATTAGGTCCTCCTTTGCACACGGCTCGGTATTTGCACTCAGCCCACCTCATCCCAGTAGTGGGTCGCTATTGTAGTCAGTGGGGAGGATAGTAAACACTGACTTCTGGCTGAAACCTGCTGGATATCACATCCAGGTGCAAATACTGGCCATAGAGGTCTCTGTCCTGTAAGTCCTGACCCGATGGAGAGTAACACCACACATAAACCCCCTCCCAAAATGCAAGTGCTATAAAGCTGTGTCCGAGCTCCACAGTCTTTAGAGTCTCTTGTACTTTGGGAAATGTGGCACTCCATACAAGGGCTCATAATCTGTAGTAATGAGGCTGGTACTCAGCCCCCTCCAGGAGCCCATTGCACTGAGGCTTCCATGATATTTCTCCACCTTCGCAAGGAGACTAACACAGGAGGAGACCTCAGAGGGGTTGACTCTGAAGTTAGTTAGTCCATCCAGTCCCAACTGATCCCAGATGCCCCTACAATGGCAGATGAACATAGCAGCCACTGGAGAGAAGTGCCGACTGCCCCTTCTCCCTGGAGTGTACTCAGCCTCTGTGAAATGATGCTGCCTGTATCCCCTCCATGGTGCTCCGGCTGCTGCACCTCCCTGGATCCCTGTAGCGGTTGCAGTTGCGGGGCAGTTGCTCTGTCCTGTTGCCAGCGCTTCAGCTGGTGCTAAAGGATCTGTTAAGTCTGTGGACCTGCTACTGGGGAGGGAGGACAATTTCCTCAGCTTCCTAAATTGGCATCTGCCACTGGGGAGACTGGATCAAGTTATAAGTGAAAACCAGTGCTCGTGTAGTTGTGAATGGTGTAGAAAAAAAAGTAAAAAAAAAATATATAGGGTACTTCCCTTTTTACCGGATATACAGCTGCAACCTTGAACAACACTCTCCAGGTGTTGAAAAATAAAATCGGATTCTGCTACATTGCTTGGAACCCACCTATACGAGGTGCGCTCATATAGGTCGGTTCCAAGCAATGTATATATATAAGGAAACTTTTGATTGCAGAGGTCAACTAGACACTTTCTATCTTTTAACCCCTTAAGGACAATGGGCGGTCCCTAATCCCACTGAAAATAATGCATTTTGAGCCCGTACATGTACGGGCTTTGTCATTAAGGGGTTAAAAAGCTCTTGTTACACTCACAATATATCTGTGATGTTCTGGACCTTCAAGATCTGTGTGTGGTTCGCATGTAAGGAAAAACAAAACAGGATACAACCATAGGGTGGTAATATCACATAAAGGAGATCAAAAACGGGTGAGATGCACTTATACTTAAGTGGATATTCACAGTCGGTACAATAATCCCCTTTGTGTCCAGGTGACGTTGCCGTTTGCTGTTTTTTCCAAGTTCAATCTGAAGCTCCACGGTCTAATTATCCTGAATCCTTGGGTCAGTTCTTCTCGTGTTTTCACTATATCCCCCAAAGTATGGGTGGATATAAAGTGCCAATGCAATAAGGTGCAAGTGCAATGAAGTGCAAGTGCAATAATGGATTTAGTGGAAGAACCTGATATATTACTCAAACCACTGTGAGTTTTTCTCTAAAAAGTCTCAATTTATTATGGGACCCAGCCCGATATATATTATTTTATCCGGGATAATTAACACACATGTCTATTTTACCAGTGTTGGTGTTGTGTGTTTTTTATTATATCCTATTATATACCCCAAAATTTTTTGGTTTCTTTATATATATACATTGTTTGGAACCGACCTATATGAGCGCACCTAAGCAGAATCCACTGGGGAGACTGGCCAGCTGTGCCATCTCCTGGGCTCTCCCTCAGTCGCTGGGGAGTGATGCCGCCTGCATCCCCTCCCTGGTGCTCCCACTGTAGCTGGGGAGATGGGCCGGCTGCGTCATCTCCCGGGCACTCACCCACCCGCTGGGAAGTGATGTCACCTGCATTCCATCCCTGGTGCCAGTTCTTCTGCTGGGTTGGTGCCAGTGGAGTCCGCAGTCCCATCCATTGCCACAGTCTCTGGAATAGGCTGATCGAACAGCCCCTGTGCACACCATTCATATACTTTAATCAGGAGCTGGTCCACCTCTGCAATCACTGCGATGATCACCTCCACCGGAGGGTTGGTCCCGTACCGGGACAAGTGCCATTGAGCATCGCAATATGCTCCTGATGGGTCCAGCAGCTCTGCATAGCTCACTCCCATTCTCGTTCCTGGAGATAGATCCCGGTGGTGGTTTGGAATTAGTTTGGAGTTACTCCCTCAGACTAGGAAGCAATCCCACCTAGTTCTTCCATAGTGAGACACATCTCAGCGTGGGGAAGGTGAAGCTTAACATCTCCAAGATAACTACAGTGATGCACAATCATCAATAACACGATGAAAGTGATGTTTCCCTTTTGATGGAGATTTAAAATCATTCCTCTGAATACTGGGCCCCATTTGATACAAATTAAATTGTTAAATAATATGCATATCACAACTTTATTTGTGTCCACAAAGGTAAATGTCGTATTTTGGAAAACTGACAGATCTTGAAATCATTTAAATTGATCTAAAAACATGGCATCTGTTGCAGTTTTTTTAATACATACTCCGCAGCTAAACATTAGACATTTTTTTCAGCTTAGGTGCAAATGTTAGTTTTCTTTTTTTCTTACAACAGTAATTTATTCCATTTGTGTAGACAAGACATTTCTTAGAACTTCTCTACTTTTATTAATGAGACACCTTTGTGCATCTCTCCATTCAGTTTTGCATAAATAATTGAGGACTTCATTAGTGTCTAAATGTATCTAATGACTGGTTTGGGAAAAAGGAATACTGGGGTTAAAAATGAAAAAAAAAGAAATTCACTATTTAAAGTTGTGTAAATAAAAGCCATTAGTGTATTAAATCTAACATATTATTTATGCAGATGTCACAAAAAAAAAGAGCCAATAAGCAATCTCTTAAAAACAACAATGCTTTAATTGCTCCTTATCATAATTTCAATTCGATTAAAATCCAATTACACCTTTGTCATTTCATTAATGTCCTAAAAAAAACAATATACTTGGAAAATAGCTCATGAAAACAAAATTATGTGAATTGCATTGAGTGGCAATTAATTAATCTAAAAAGGAGCTCTCTTATTTCACAGCTCATAGCATATAAATTTAAGTAACCTTTGATGGTAATAAAAGTGTAATTATGTAAGTTGTCAGATCCTATCATTGTATGATTGAAAAATTAAAGATGGTGGCCAATTTGCAATCAATCAGATATTGCTTGACAAGACTCATGTTTTTAAGGTTTTGTGGCTATTTAGACTACAATGCATAGGGCTGTCTATCCTTTTTTGGCGAATCCCAGAATGTTGAATAGAAATCAGTAGAAAAGGAGCAAACAAATGAGAAAGAAAGGATGAATTCATATTAATTTAGAAACCTATGGGGTCAAATTATGACCAATAAGAGTATTGCGGCAGTAATCAAATATAATATAGGTTACTGTCTTTTTTGTGCAATATAATGGCTATTGTTCTTTACAAAAATAAAGAAAAACATGGTAAATATGCTCTCGTCACTAGGTATTATATTACACTTTGGAGAAGACAATATAACAAGTATGTCCGGCATCTGTAGCCACAGTGTGATATTAGAATAAAATAATCCCAGTCTTACACCAGGTAAGCAGTTTCAAGTGTCATAGAAGGACATGGGAGTCCTCACAAGCAGAGTCTAGTCACAAGCAGAGTCTAGTCAGTGGTGGTGCCATTTGGCAGATTAGCCACCTACCCAGGGGCGCTAGAGCTCTGAAGGAGGGGCACTACTGACGTAAATTCTGCAAATCCACTGGGTGTGTATGGAACGATGTTGGCCAGTTGCCCGGTGTGCCAGTGCAGTCCTTGTTTAGGTCGTCGTCAACTTGTTTTATACAGTGTCAGTTTTAGTAAGTACTACACCACTTAATATATGTAACATACAAGATATGCTGAGCTGTTGGGATGGTGGTAAAGCAGGAAAATAATTTTTGAGTTCAGCTACTTTTTGCTTGAGGGGGTTTGCCTCTCTGGTCCACACCAAAACAGTTAAACTGCTTATCAGAAATCACATACTACAAATATAATTCCCAGAGTGGGCATTGTTCATCATCAGGCTGCTTTTGCTTCCTTCTCTTACCTGCCTTAATATGTTCATTCACTTAATACGTGATTTAGTAATTAATTAAGCATGGAACACAAACCACCAGTCGGTTATTGGGACCTCTTGGGTGGGCAAGAGCATTATTCGACTCACAGTAATAACAATGGCATTTAGGTCTGGTGTTCACTTATATCCAGGACTTTTTTATTATTATTAGTTTATTTCTAGCGCTCACAATGCACAGTTATTGATGTAATATACCTTTGGAGCCTTACTCTAGAACTTATTAGAAGCAACTGGACATGTTAAATGCATATATGTTTTTCATGTTATACAAAATTATTGATGGAGAAGTTAAGTGGTTTAAATATTCCAGTAAAGGTTGCCTTTCACCCATGTCCAATTTCTAACATACAGTCAAGGCATAAGTATAAGGTTTTTCCTGGAAGTAGACTCGCCAAAAATAAAATCATTTTGGAATGTGTTACTTGGCTTATGTAAAGACTTACTGAAATTATGCTTGGGTTAGCACCAAATAGGACTCTGGGGCTGAATAATTTCTCTCCACATTATCACATGAAATTAGTTTGCCACCATTACTTAAGGGGTTAAACTCCTAATTAATGGTCGCAGAATACTTTCCTATGGTAGCGAAGCCAAGGTAAGACGCAAAGGACTTTGGAAATTAAAGGCCAATAACCTCATTGAAGACACATTTAAAATGACTTTCTAAAATAATAGCCAAGAGGTTAAATACTCCTGTGCCTACCATAATCCATCTATATTATGTATGTCTCACTTCTCATAAGCAGTTTATAGTGCATGACATTATTGACCTTTGTTAAAGCTGTCCCAGTATGACAAAATAATATTAATTCATCAATCGGCACTATGTTTGCCAGTTTGGAATAGAAAGTTAAATCAGCATTACAGATCTTCAGAGATATTACCTTTGGCACTATCCATATGGCATGCATACTTGATGAAAAAAATGTACAAAAAGGTTGCCGCTTCTTCCAATAAAATGTATAAATTGCCAGGTTTTGCCTGTCATTGTATTATACACTGAGAATGCGAGGAAGCAGGAATAACCGGGGTGGATTAACATAAAGCGGAAGTATGCGTTCACAATACAAGCATAGACCAAGTAAAAGCATAGACCAATGGAACATGGATTCACAAACCGATACTGGCACAGGAGGGTACAAAGAGAATCGGTTATAACTCATTTACGGGATCAGTCTGAATGCAGGATATGAACTTCTTAAAACATGTACCTTCTGGGATTGTCTTTACTGGTGAAAAGTAAGCTCTTGTTTTCACACGAAGCCTTACCAGTCCCATACATCTGCAGTAACACAACTGGTAGATTCTGCCCACTTTTTGTAAAACGTCACAGTGCACATGATGTAATGTAGCAACGTAAAGTATTGTTTTAGCAGTTGGTATGTGCAGAAAATTGCTACTTTCTACCCATTGCTTTCAAAACAAAAACATCCGCCAAGCTTTACTTTTTTTTTTTTACCTCCAACGCTTTATTTCATTTTACATACAGCATTGTCCCACTTTAACACTTTATAACTGAAGAGGCTCAAAGTTCAGTCCTTCTACAGTGTTATGCTGCTCTCTCTCTCTCTCTCTCTTCTCAGGGATCGTGGCTCTCTCTATCCTCTCCCAAAATCTTGCTAAAATGAGTGGGGCTACTCATGTGAAAAGGGGCGTGGATACTCATAACAAGAGGCGGAGCCAAGCCAGAGTCTCAGAGGAGTCGCCTGGCTACATCTACTAATCCGTTGTCAGAAGAAGGGGCGCATGTACATGGGGAGAAAAAAACAAAAACAATATTACACAATAGTGTAATATGTAGAAGGAAGTGGGGTTAGAGAAACGTTGATTGCACTCACAAGGATAGATGAATAGCAGGCTCTTCAAATATTAGAAAAAGTTGTCTTTAATGGATCTTCAGATCTATAAAGTAAAAAGCAACCGTAGTGCAGGATCCTCCAGTTGTATATAATTTTAAATGTTAAAAAAACTTACAAAATGTAGAGGCACAACACACAGTTATGCAAGCAAACTCAATACAAATAGGATAAAAGGTCCGGAAGTCTTTCAAAAGCCTGTCAACGCGTTTCGCCGGTTGATTCCAGCTTCTTCAGGAGAATTTTCAAAATGAAGTCTGTTTGTTTCCCCCCCCCCCCCCATGTACATGCGCCCCTTCATCTAACAACAAATTGCTTTTGGAGTATGTGGAGGAATACTCAGATTGGGTGCTGCAGTTCATTATTGGGGAGTATTGTATATTGTTTTATTTATTATTTTGTACTGAAATTCATACTTTGAGAAGCACATATCACGTGTTAAGGAATATTTCTTGATTAATTACATCTAATAATCCGCATGGACAAAATGACATGTCCTTGCGGGTTAATTTGAATTGGTAAAACTGATTGAACCATTAGAGACCATAAGAGGGCATCAGCATAGCTCATAGAGATGGACAGATTGGTAAGCCAGTAGCAAAACATTTTTCAGAAGCAAGGCACCAGTTGAGCAGTTTAAAATGTATTACGATCGATACTGTACCACTCTTACACAATGATAGTAATAGGTCTCACTTGCTGTTGCAGCGTGAAGCTTTTTGGATTAAAACATTAGATACAGATTCACCTCAATGACTAAATGAGCAACTGATAAGTTGTTTTCTTGACAGACGTTGAAATATATATATATATATATATTTTACAAATTGTTTGATATACAGTTATGCAAAGAAATAATAAGTTAAGCTGGGCAGGTAAGGTGGACTGAAACATCATTTTTTTATATGAATAAAAATATTTCTCATTATTTATACAAGACCCGCAAGTGCTTCTAATTATCGGTGGATATATACATAATATATATATATATATATACATAATATATATATAATATATATATATATATATATATATATATATATACACACACATATATATATTCTCTAAGTGGAGTCATTTTCATTTTTTTGTATCAGAAACATTATAATAGATGTATCTCGGTAAAATAATACCTCAATCCTACAATTTTAAACACTTGGCTCTTGTACATAGCATCAACTGATATAACATGTACAAAATAGTTAAAAAAATATTATCTTTAAAAATATAAGTTCTGTTAGTGTACCCAAGCCACTTCAACCAATGAAGTAGGTAGTAAAACATTGGCCATTGAAATAGCTTGTGTTGTAATATGTTATTGCTGGAACAGAAAATGATTGTTAGAAGCTTGATCAAACCAGGTGGTCTTTTAAAAGTAGCCAAGCAAATCAATTTCTTCCCCTTGGAAGCCGTCTTAGTAAAGTGTGGGTGTATTTGATACCTGCCAAACTATAACTGATGAAATATTAGCGTGAAATCGCACACATGTACTCCTACACAGTTTACGTGAATAAAACCTTATAGGAAACCCATTCAGAATGCTCTCAAAGCATGCTAAAGATAAAGGATATGACAAAGTTACCTGTAACAGCTATGATTGCTAATTAGACTATTAAAGGTTTTAAATAAATATTCTATACACAATAAACTCACATCACTTTATTGGTTTCCCGCTACAGTTGGCCGCTACTTTTCAGGTTCTGTATATTAACCCCTTAATGACAAAGCCCGTACATGTACGGGCTCAAAATGCATTGTTTTCAATGGGTTTAGGGACTGCCCATTGTCCTTAAGGGGTTAAAACATTAATTCAAATAACTCAAAGATTTTTAATAGGTGGCCTCGCAATTCATAAATACAGTCATTTCAGAGTATGCATAATTTATACTCTATGTGAATGTAAAGCACACAGTGTACTTCAGTAATGGACTGCATTTTGCAAGATTTGTATTTGAACAAAAAATATAAACGCTATTAAAGAATAAAGAGCTTGGAAGTTTTGGTTGTTGTGTTTTTATTCAAATACAGTGTTTATTATGTTATTTGAATTTTAATGGTTTTTTTTTTAATAAAATCGTGCTAGTGCATCTAATTTATAAGATAAAGCAGTTTAGAAGACAATTAACCCTTTAAGGATGAAGACTGTTTTAAGTAGTTTTATACTTGAAGGTAGTAGGATTTAAGCAATTCTTCTATGTTTTTTTCCAACCTTCATTTTCTTATTTAGTTTATCCAAATATCCAAATGTATATTTTTTTCAGGACAAGTAGAGCTTGGGGGAAAAAAGAAAAATCAGTGTCTCTTAATTATTCATAGCTACCGTTAATGGGAAGAAATTCCAAAATATAGTAAAGTGTTTGTCTAAATTTTGGACACGCATCATATGCCTAGGAGATTTTTTTACCAATTTTTAATATTTAAATTGTTTTAGCTTTTACATTGAATATTTAAAGTTGTGTATTTCTGTTTTCAAACTAGACGTTTTTTTTTTTATTTCATGTGCTAGGACTCACTGATTCTAAAACTGTGCCACAAAAGTTATGTTTTTAAAAAGAAGGCATCTTATGCTATTTCGCAATGGCCGTTCAACTATTTTTCCTGTAGCAATTTCCCCAACCACGCTCTTCTAAAACACATGGCCAATTAAAACTGTGAAGTTGTAGTTTTTTTAAACTATATGACTAAAAGTATGTGGATACCAATCCCAATTATTGAGTTTAGGTGTTTTACCTACATCCGTTGCTATCAGGTATATAAAATCAAGCACATAAGCAGGACCAGGTTTTTTATTTTTTGCACCCTTTGTGACCAAGGGTGTTTAACATTTCTGTGGTGCTTGTGTTTATCTATAGTTTTTTTCTCTCTCATTAAGTGTACCCAAACAAGTTATATGTTGTTTTTTTCAGGACAAGATCATATAATTTAATTTTCTTTATAAAAAAATAATAAAATACAAAAAGCTTTTTTCCACTTTTATTTTAAAAATGTTTCACTCATCTAAAAAAGCTAATGGAAAAAACCTGCTAAATAGCTTCTACCCAAATACCCATTGTTTTTATGGGTTTTTTGCAAGTTATAGGGCAAGTAGTGTTTTGCGATTCCAAAACTTTTTTTCTCAAATCTGGTAATCCTGTCCCCATGTCCCATCTTTGATGCTCGCCAATTCAATTTACCCCATCAAACCAAATATTTTTGAAAACAAGAACCCCAAGGTATTTCAAATGGTGGTGTTTAACCTCTTTCCACACACTAATTCTACCACCAGCCTTTCTCAAAGTTTGTGGAAGTAATTTTTTGTGTGTTTTTTTAACAAACTTATTTGCGCAGTAGCGGAGTGGGACAGGGCATGGTGCAAGGCAACCACACTGCCCGAATGTTAAGCACCTAGGGTTGTGCGGCCACATACCAGAGCCCTGACATAGTGGCGGATGTTGTCCAGAACAAAACAAAGTGATATTCTGCAGGCACCCTGGAGCAGGCATGCGACATAGCTCAACAGAGAAATGTGCAGGATGCTGCAGGCTGGGAGTAGGCAAAGAAATTAGGCAGAAAGAGGCAAAGAAATCACATGCAGAAGAGCAGATTGCCCTGTCAGTAAAAAATGGAGATAAAACATTTTTTAGATATATAAATGAGAAAAGGAAAGTAAAACAAGGATTAGTTAGATTAAAAACAAAAGGAATGTATGTAGAAGAGGATACAGGTTTAGCTGACTGCTCAATGAATATTTCAGTTTTTACAAATGAAAATGAGGTAATGGGACCCCAGTTGGGAAAAAAGACTGAATCCATGAAGAAAAAAAAAAGTCAGTAGGGAGGAGTCGGGCAACTACAGGCCAGTTAGTCTTACATCTGTAGTGGGGAAATTAATGGAAACAATGTTAAAGGAAAGGATTGTTGAACATCTGAAGTCACATGGGTTTCAAGATCAAAAACAACATGGGTCTTTCTCATGAAGATCATGCCAAATTTTGATTTTTTTGATTGGGTGACTAAAGTAATTGATCAAGGTGGTGCAGTAGACATTGCGTATCTGGATTTCAGTAAGGCCTTTGACACTGTCCCACATAGAAGACTTTTAAATAAACTGCAATCTCTGGGTTTAGATCCCAATGTTGTTGAATGGATTAAGGAGTGGCTGAGTGACAGACAACAGAGGGTTGTAGTCAATGGCGTATATTCAGAGCAAGGTCTTGATACCAGTGGGATACCTCAGGGATCTGTACTTGGACCCGTTCTCTTTAATATCTTTATTAGTGATATTGCAGATGGTCTTGATGGAAAGGTATGTTTATTTGCTGATGACACAAAAATTTGCAACAGGGTTGATGTTCCTGGAGGAAGAAGCCAAATGGCAAATGATTTAGGTAAGCTGGAAAAATGGTCAGAGCTGTGGCAAGTGGCACTTAATGTGGATAAATGCAAAGTAATGCATCTGGGGCTTAAAAACCCAAGGGCAGAGTATAGAATATTTGGTACTGTCCTAACCTCAACGTGTGAGGAAAGGGATTTAGGGGTAATTATTTCTGAGGATTTAAAGGTAGGCAGACAATGCAGTAGAGCAGCAGGTAATGCGAGCAGAATGCTTGGTTGTATAGCGAGAGGTATTAGCAGTAGAAAGAGAGCTCAGGCCGTTGTACAGATCACTGGTGAGACCTCACTTGGAGTATTGTGTACAGTACTGGAGACCGGATCTCCAGAAGGATTTAGAAATGTTGGCGAAAGTTCAGGAAAGACTACTAAAATGGTTTATGGATTACAAGATAAACCTTACCAGGACAGGTTAAAGGATCTTAACCTATATAGCCTGGAAGAAAGACGGGACAGGAGGGATATGATAGAAACATTTAAATACTTAAAGGGAATCAACAAGATAACGGAAGAGAGTTTATTTAAAAGGAGAAATACTACCACAACAAGAGGACACAAGCATAAGCTAGAGGGGCAAAGGTTTAATGGTAACATCAGAAAATATTACTTTACAGAAAGGGTAGTCGAAGCATGGAATAGCCTTCCAGCAGAAGTAGTAGATGTTAATACAGTAAAGGCATTTAAGCAAGCATGGGATAGGCATAACGCCAAGCTAGATATAGGATAAGGGCAGGTACTAAAGGAAAGTACTCAGAAGTCGGGCAGACTGGATGGGGCTATTGGTTCTTATCTGCCATCACTTTCTATGTTTCTATGTTTCCATGCACACCCTCTCCCTTTATTGGAGAAACGGGGAGAAGGTGTCCCTGTAGTGCTTCCTCTAAGAGGCCAGAATATTGCAGACAGTTTGGTGGAAAAAGGGAAGCAAGGATAAGAATGTATTATGCATGCTGCAAAGCTCATCTCATAATAGATTTGCTGGCAGATTATTGGTAGTCTTGTACTGGTAGCAGACAAGCTTTGTGTACCAATCCATTCCTAAAGAAAAAAATGTTGCATGCACATAGAAGCTGACGATCAGTCACTAACTGATCTGTGTCATATTCTCTTCCCAAGAGGAAGCCTGGACATCCATTGATGCCATTATCTAGCTGGTTTATTCACAAACATAAAGGATGAGATGGGTCCAAAAATAATCCAGTCATTATAGCTCGCATCCCAATAGGAGCATGTAATCTTTAGAGAGGATCTGTTGCCTTCATACCGTTAAGCAGGGATTAATTCATATATAAAAATTATTTTTAATAATAACAATAGGGGCGAAAACTCTTTATACCATGACGGCAGCCATCTTTACATCCTCTTTTTATCCACAAGGAACAGGAAGTTAAGATGGTTGCTCCCAGATTACACTCTTCCCAGATCTGCAAACGAGAAAAAGAATATCAGTTAACACGTCCTATAATTGAATAAATCCGCAATTACATAAAACTTTTCATAAAGATACTTTTATAAAGTATAAAGAGGAAGTATGCTTAACATTTTTTTTTTGATAAATTTTAGCAAATATTCTAAGAGACTGATTTAAATTAAATAATGCATGTCTACTTTGGGATACACAAAAGTGTGGTTGACAGCAATTTCTTAAAGTGTACAATTTTCCTGCCATTTTGCAGGGTCCGTTTAAATCTTGATACCAGATCAAGACAATGCTCCCGATAAATTATGTATAACAGCATATTCAATACAACTGACGTCAAACAGTACCCCAGGGTTTTCCTGAGTGTATATTAAATTCATACAGTTTAATTATTGTTACAGCCGTATTTGAAACGTGTATAGAAAGCGTAATTAAAGTACTATGGAAGGGAATACTTCAAGATGACTTTTTTTTTCCTACAGTAAGTTATGAATTGTCACCATTATTACAAAATAAGATATAATGTTTTATGAAGGACATATTGACTCGTTACCTGTCTGGCATATTTAAAATATGAAAATTAGTGCCATTTGAAAATATGAAAATTAGGCCATTTGCACCACTGTTGAAAGTATAAAATACAAGAGCTCAAAGTAAGGAATATGAGCTTGGTTCAGTATACATGTCAAACAGATTAAAATAAATACCCTTGGGGTTATAGAAGCCATCTGTAGGGTAAGGGCATGGAATAAGCTCCATTTCTCTCATATTGTCAGAACTGGGTTAAGAGCTTTGTAGACACCCAAAAGCAAAAGTCAATAATCTGTCCAGAATGTCAAAAGCAGGCAGCACAGGATCATAAAGGGTAAACAAGCCGAGTTCGTGGAGCAGGAGATAATCAGGATAAACGTATAACAAGCCAAAGATCAAAAAGCCAGGACATCAAACGAGGTAAGGACAGGGAGCTGGTAACTGCACCAGGACAGGTACCACAGCTTGGCGATACACAAGAAAAGTAGAGAGGGTTAGCAGGGTTTAAATAAGGCTGCTGGTAAGTTGATTAACTGCTAGAGGTCTGGTATGTCCATCTGAACTATCCACCAATGAGAACGTTCCTTGGGTCAGTTGGACATGTCCCTCTCCAGTCTATTCATTCCAGGTGAAGTTTAATGAACTCTAGGTCGCGGATGCAGCCTACACCACTTCTTCGTCACTGGATGGGGTTGGAAGTAGGGAGACACCAGGGGCCTGACATATAGGTATGGAGCCGTTGTTTCATTTTATTTATTTTTTTATTTAAGGGATTAGAGTGTGTTTTTTTTTATCAGTTGAGGATAAATGATAGTTGTGATTCAACTCTTAAGCCCTTGCCTGCAACTCACACAATTTTAAGGTTAGTAGTTTAATTTGTGTGTCTCATGGCACATGGAGAAACTGGTCCAGGACCCAGGGTGGTAGGAGCCAACTCTACAGCAGGTGTACATATTACTTGATTAATCCAGCGCAGAGCCATCTTTTCCTCTTCTGGTGTCTATCTTTACCCAGACAGGAAGAGTGTGAGGGCTTTGGGTCACAGGGTGTGCTCTGATTGCCTGTTCAGCCTCCTCACTGTTCCAAACTCCTTAATCTGACCTTGGTCTGTCTGATATAAATGAAATGGTTTAAATAAGAAGGAGAGTTGTCTCTCTAACGTTCTTTAATGTGGCTTTTACACCTACAAAAAAGGTTTGAAGTACAGACCAAGGCTAAAATCAACACAGTTTCTTTTCCCCACATTTTCAACTATCTCGGCATTTTCTTGGTTGTTAACCTTTTGCTTAACTCCCAGATTATCTGTTCTTAGTTGCCAACCTACATATTACTCAAAATGCCTTTAAATACATTTTCCCCTGATTTCTAATTTATTCTTGAAGACAAATGGCTGTTCTATGGAGAAGTCCAATGGCTCAAGTGTGCGTCGATAACATCTGTTTTCTAAAAACACAGAATTTGATGCCAGAAAAGAACCCGCATTTCTAATCTGTCTCTTTTTATTACATTCCATAAAACCTGAAATTTAATTTGGTCCATAGCTTTGTTTTATCCTGAGAAAAACCTTACCCCTATACCTCATACACCTCCCTGCACTCTACGGTTCTTGTAATAAAAGAGATACGTTTTTTCTTTCAAACACATGCATTTTCTGATGTTTGTATTGTCTGAAAACATATTGACTCTCCAATCACATATGTTTCAGTGTTTGTCTGCAACAATATTTTCTTTTGAATTTAGTAAATATGACACATTTATTTGCAGTGGCACCACATAAAAACGGGCGTCTGTTTAGTGATTCCAAACAAAAATAATTTGTTCAATCACATGTAAAAAAAATAATAATAATGCAACCTAAATAATACTTTATAACGTAACTAGTATAACATTTATTTTTGCAGCATTCATTTTCTCACTGATAACATTTCACTATATTTAGTGTGACATCACGGGACCACCCGCTGACATCAGTGGGCAGTCCTGGCCACATCCCGCAAGGAAGGGCTCCGGTAGCTGGAGCTCAGAAGTTCCCAGGTATGCTCATAAATATAACACTTATATTAACACAAAATTTTAAATAATAATAATTTTCATTGACCATGAAAACAATCTATCATATGTATCATATATTATATATTATATTGTCACATGACAACTATGCTCTAAAAATACTGAATGAGGTACCTTTTAACCGGTAAACATGCACAAGGGAGGTTAAACTTACATGAATACATATATTGTATATTAATTGAAGTGGGAGATTTGTAGTTTTGATTCCTTGAATTCATTCGGTATCATAACCTGTCTTCCTAACACTTTTCTCTACATAATCCATTCTTGAATGATTGGCCTTCAAGAAATCTCATAGATTTAAACTTGCCTTATACATGGCTACCCAAGCCTTTCATGATGTAAAGTGAAGTCAGAGAGATAAAACTTCGACTTCTTCATATAGTGCTTTCCATGATTTCTTCAGTGAGTATACCCATTTGCGTTGGCAGTTGAGTTACCTTTGTAAGTCAACCACTCAATCCTTTGTAAATACAGCTGTCCTTGTGCCAAAGAAAAGAGTGCATTGCTAGCCTCCGATGTTCATGACTTAATTGCTCATTCAAAAACACTGCTCAGCTTTTCTGTTCATAGTTACCTTATTATTATTATTTTGACATTGATGGCTTTTATATAATAAATGCTGTTTTCTTAGGAAAGGATAAACTACAATATATTCTGAGAAAGATATATATGTAAGCCTGTGTTATAAAAAATGTATCTTATTAACTAATTAAGAACTCATTAGGGTTTAAAAAATAAAACAAATCGATTCAAAAACACTCTACAGTATCTTCAAGCTAATAGGCGTTTTAAGGATTTAGGCATCCATATGAAAAGAATAAATAAAAAGCATAAAAAAATATATAAAAAGACAGATATTCTGGAAACTGCTGCACCTCAGATGAAGGAGAATGCAGATTTTTTTTCCCAAGGCATCCTACATTGAATAGGTCAGAGATAGAAAAACAAGAGGTTATAAAGAGTACTCGTCTTCCAATATCTCCTCAGATGTTTCTATGATGCGCTGTTAGCCGCAGCTCAAACAAATCAATATTTGAAAATCCATACTTTATGGCTTTTCTTTAGCGAAAAGGAGGCCATTTACAGTCGGGTTCTGTCAAAACTAAATATTAAATGTACACCACACAGAATGAACAAACAGAATGCAGTAAATGAAGTGCGAGCCAACATGTCGTATTCTCAGCAATAAAAAAAGTAGAATCTCTTCCTAAAAATGTAATGTTTAACCCCTTCAGTCCCAGGGGTTTTTGGTATCTTAAGTCCCAGAGCAATTTTGCCAGTTGTGCAGTAGTTTGTTTTGTGGTTTTCTGGATATTACAGGGCACAAGTTGAACTTATATTTCCTATAAAGGTGTGTATATATATATATATATATTTCTGTAAAGCAGACAACCCAGACTATCGTACCAGGAGCAGCCATTTGGCCACCAACACTTCTGTTGCACAGGGTATATGTTATGACAGAGAAACCCAGTCAAAATTGTTTAGCTGCATCTTTAGATTACAGAAATACCCCACATCCTTTATTTTTTCTTCTAGAGGGCCATAGCCATCCCTTACATATAGTACCCTATAGGGTAGTATTTTTCAACCTTATGGCTTAACGGGTTTGGGGATTGTGAACGGGGGCAGAGGGTCATACCTATCAGATGTTGTGCTAGGGCGATGGGATGTAAGGGTTTTTTCTTTTATTATTATTATTCATTTATTTTTATAATTTATTATTATTGTGTATTTTATTTTAAAAAATTTCAAAAATTGCAACATGGTTAGAGGTCCTCTTAGGACCTCAACCAATGACATCTAACAATGACATCACTTAGCCAGTGCGTCTAAGCTTTTCATATTTAGGGGGGCACATGGGGGGCCAGGGACCAAAGTAGGGGGGGCAATTATAAAACGGTACATATACACTATATATATACACACCACACACACACACACACACGTTAGACGTGCATTTTTAACGACATAATATGTATTTATCTCTTTGAAGTAAAGGCCGTGATTGAAATATGATTTCAAAATAACAGCTAAACAGGCAGTTATTTTTCATTCTTTAATATTAGCCCCTGCTGACAATATATATAAATATAAGACCCTGCTGCCGATATATAGAAATATTATACCCTGCTTCCGATATATATTGATATTTGAGCCCGCTGCCAATATATCTATGAATATTAGCCCCTACTGCCAATATATATTATTAGTCCCTGCAGCCAATATATATTAATATTAGCCCCTACTGCCGATATATATATAAATACTAGACCCTGCTGCCGATATATATTAATATTAGCCCTTGCTGCCAATATATATATATAATATATATATATTTTCCTTGGGCCCCGCTCAACGCTCCCTTGCATGCAATCACTCCCTCCGCTACCACACCAAATAAAAAAAATATTTGCCACACTGACTGCAGATCAGGGGAAGACCATGAGAATCAGTCCTGCACCGTGACATTGAGAGATCCTCTCTCTGTAATCATGTAATCATCCCCAGAGTCCCTTTGTCCCCTCATTCACTAAACCATACCACTCTTACTTACACCCTGTAGTTCAAGTATAGATCACATGGAAACAACACATGCAACTGAATGAGATTAAAAAAACTTGTATTTGCAGGTATATATAAATAATGTATGGAAACATAGCATTGCAGGTATAAACCAACAGAACACCCAAACCCAGCATTGCAGGTATATATCAACTGTAAATCACATGTAAACTCAGCACTGAAGGTATAGATCAAATAAACAATACATGGAAACAGCACTCCAGGTATAGATCAACTGAATAAGACATACAAATCCTATATTTGCAGGTAAACATAAATAAGGTATGGAAATATAGCCAATACAGATGAACAGAATAACCCAAAACCCAGCTTTGCAGGTATAAATCAATTGGAAATTACATATAAACTCTGCATTAAAGGTATAGATAAAACCCCCTAAATTACAGGCATAGATCACATGCCAAAGCCAGCCCTGGTGTCCACACTGCCCACATAGAACCTGACCAGCACCCAAATTACACATTGTGTCAACTTTGTCCCCAAACAGCTGAACGTACATGTTTGTCACATAAACACACTATCTGTGCCATCTTTGTCCCCATTGCCTAAACACCCTGCTTATACCATCTGCTTTTTTGACAAATCAATAATACACCTATGATTCACACAAACACTTTTACAGTCACTCACTAATTCACACAATCATTTATTCTTTCACACAAATTATTTACACATATTCATTAATGCATCCACACATTAATCCATTCATTCTCTCTCTCATTCTGACTCTATTTCAATATTCATCCTACCCTTCTTTCTCCCTATATAACCCCTCTCTCTCTCCCTCCCTACCACCTCGCCCTCCTTATCTATCTCATCTACCCCCTCTCCCTGCCAATCTATCCCATCTACCCCCCCTCTTCCTCCCAATCAATCCTATC
>VKOC01001499.1:0-32796 GCA_009364415.1 Spea multiplicata | reverse complement strand
ATCTCCCCTCTAACTCCCTAACCCCCCCTTCTCAGGATCTCGCCGCCGCCCCGGTCACTTACCTTAAACTCCTGTGTTGGAAGCGTGAGGCGTTTGTCTCGGGTGCCGGCGCTTCACTGCTGAGCGCCGGCGTCTGACGTCATATGCCGGCGCCCAGCGTAAAGCGCCGGCACCCGAGACAAACGCTTCCAACACAGGAGTTGAAGCGCTGCATCTTTGCTCCATAAGACGCGGCTGATTTTTCATCCTACTTTGGGAGGAAAAAAACTGCGTCTTATGGAGCGAAAAATACGGTAGTTTCGCTGCTTCCCGTTGCTGACACCGGACTCATTGGTGAGTCACCAGGACACTCTTTGCGGGCCGGTCCGAGCTATTCAGCGGGCCGGATGTGGCCCGCGGGCCGTGCTTTGCCCAGGTCTGACTTAGAACATTGCTAACAGGGGTACAAAATTCACTTCTCACTAGGCTGTAGGTTCACAGTAGGTGGTCTGGTTACAGGGATCTTTAGCCTGTTGAAGCCAAGTTACCTTGCAAACCCTGCAACTATGCTGCTTATTCAACTCATATTGACGCCACCCAAAGAGGATTGTTACAGAAACTCTATATAAGTTCTACAAAAAAGGCCCACTCGTGTCAGAGATACAGCCCCAGAGCTCCCTAGCTATCCACCTCATCTATAAATGGCTGCTCATAAAGAAGTCAATAGTTGTATAAAGATAAAAACAAACAAAAACACATTACCTAAGTCTGAATTCCTGCATACACACTCTTATTAAACTGAAAAGAATTGATTTGGCATTAACCATGGCAGAACCACGCTGTGACTAAACTGGTGTTCTCTAGAACCCACTCAAGATTTTTTTTCCTGCCAATTGCGATTGCAATTCCCCAGATCTACACAAGTCCAAGCATTTATTAGAACATGGTTCATAGATCATAATCTGCCCCCCCCCCACAATTATATACTGCCATAGAGGTTATGAGCAGGGAACTGTAAGCATATTTTTTAAAAAATCAAATAGGAATTTGTAAATATATTTGCACATATATATAAAACTTGTAGATCCACAATTCTTAGAGCGACATATCCCGAGACATATCCCAAGTCTCTTAATGAGTCCTGTGTCCCTGGAATTCTGGTTCTATGACCAGGGCACTGCCTCTGCTCAATGATCTCCCTAACAGACCTACAAACACTATGATGGAAATCTGTAAAGTTTATTTTTACTATGCATCATTTTTACCTACAAATGGATTGCATATTGTATTAATATTAGTATTAGTATTGTAATAGCAGTATAGTAGTATATTAAAAGATGTGAGTGTTACTTAATGACAGTTATTTGGGAAAGTGATTATGACATTTTAAAGAAGAATAATATCTTTGACTTGCACAATTTAATGTATAAACACATTTTCTGCTGCTTACATACACAATAGAGGATGTAAGAGTTTTAACAGAAACACAGAAAATATGCAGAAATACCTGGTAAGGCTTTGGACAAGAGATGAAATTCCCAGGTCGATTTCAAAACAATTAAAAAAACCAAGTAAGCGATATATAAAGGGGCACTCCAGCTATTTAATGTGCATGATAGCTGAGTAGTCTCTTTCATCATGTGAATGATTCTTCAAATTCTGCATTTGCACATTTCTCCAACCTTCATCTATCAGCCATGCAGACAATGTATTTGGCCACTTTCAATGGGATCATTTTCCTGCCACTGATTAGCTTCAAGCCAATTGAGCTACAAAACACAGGACCACAGAGGATCCCATCCGCCACACCTCTGGAACGGTAGCTGCTCCTAATGGTAATTTTTTTGGGTGGGTTGAATTAATGCACATTAAAGTTTTTACAAAGTACTACCTGGAATGAGATTGTGTTCCCTTGAATTGCTTAAATCACCCAATGGACATTTTTGAATGTAGAATAATTGGCCCATCCAAGTGAAATCATAGTAATCTACCAAAGCTGTGTCATTCGGAGCGGAGCAGCTGCTGCGTACACAGATGCATTTCCCAGTGGCCTGGTGTGAAATTTAGGAGAACCAATTCAAATTGCAATCTTGAACAGTGTTACTGTAATTGCTCTTAAATAGCAATTACTTGAAACCTACCACAAAAATGATACTATTATTAAGACTAAAAGGTAGACATATTACTTACCTTGAAATAACATTTTGCTATCCTAGTTCACCAACCAATTTATGCAGCAGTTGATACAATGCATAGAGTATGACTAGTCAGACCACACATGGAATACTGTGTACAGTACTGGGCACCAGTCTACAAGAAAGATATAGTGGAGCTGGAGAGGGTTCAAAGACGGGCAACCAGAGTAATGAGGGGAATGGAAGGACTACAGTACCCATAAAGATTATCAGAATTAGGGTTATTTCGTTTGGAAAAAAGACGGCTTAGGGGGGACTTAATAACTATGTATAAATATATAAGGGGGCAGTACAGAGATCACTCCCAGGACCTATTTATACCCAGGACTGTATCTATAACAAGGGGACATCCTCTACGGCTGGAGGAAAGAAGGTTTCTACACCAGCACAGACGGGGTTTCTTTACAGTAAGAGCGGTGAGACTATGGAACTCTCTGCCAGAGGAAGTGGTAATGGTAAACTCAATAAAAGAGTTCAAAAGGAGCCTGGACGTGTTTCTTGAAAGCAATAATATTACAAGTTATGGATAGTAGATTAATAGGGACAGAACGTTGATCCAGGGATTTATTCTGATTGCCATATTTGGAGTCGGGAAGGAATTTTCCCCCTGGTATGGGGCAATTGGCATCTGCTTCATAAGGGTTTTTTGCCTTTCTCTGGATCAACACAGTAGGGACACAATATGTATATAGGTTGAACTTGATGGACTTTGGTCTTTTTTGCAACCTTATGAACTATGTTACTATGTTACTATGACAATACATTCACAAACAAAGGAATATATTGGGGACAGGTGAAACATAAGGTAACTGAGCCCAGTGGTATAGCTAAACGTGTATGGCCAACAGCTAGACACAGGGCCAGACTGGGGATGAAAAGTGGCCCTGGAACTTTAAGCTAAATGGTGTACCCTGCTGCCCTTGGCTGGATCCGCATTGTTTCACATTACAACCCAATCTTCCACTGGAGTGGCAATTAAGTAGCTTATGCTATAGGCCATCAGTCCACTATGCATTTTGACCCGGCTAGCTAATATACTCCAATATGAAGGATAGGATGGCCTCAACTTTTAAAGTCTTTGGATGTATTGAATAGGTGGAAAAGGCAATGAGAATGGTATAGCTGAAGAACGGTCTATCATAAGTGGATTGCAGGTATCCACCGGCAAGGGCCCAAATGGGTGCTTAAGCAATTTGACATATAATTAAGGCGCAATAAGCATTTGGCTCTGAATACAGTTTAGGATTGGGAAAGGCAAGAGACAGCTAATAGTTTAATATTAACTTTTTTCACACACACACATTTATTAGTATTAATTAAATTTGTTATTTTTATTAGTGCATTAATTTTATTTGTTATTGACATTTATTGTTTTTGTAAAATAATATTGTGCTGTTTTATTATTTAAAACACTTCTATTTTTTCCCTTAGGATAATGTTTTTTTTAGATAGCTGTATATTAGGCATTTATATGTGTTCTTGCTCTGGTATCTTAGCTCGATCTACTAGACAAGCACATCAACTTCTTATACTGCTTGTGTGACATCCAGTCTGACCCTTTCACTAATGAAAGTTAATGGGGAGCGGACTTCATTTGCATAAAGAATCGGTTCAGTGTGGTGTTTGAACAGGGAAAGTCCAACGCTGTACTACAGTAGAGCAAAAGAACAATAACTATGCTGGAAATAAACTGTAATCTTTAAAAAGGATGCTTGTTATTTTTGGATGCGAATACACTTGCTCTGTTTTAAGTTATTTTTTTATCTACAACAGACAATGACTATATGATCTGCATGGACACTAAATATTCATCGTAAACTGGTTCAAGAAACAAAGTAATAAAGCAATAATGTTTATTTAAATTCTAATTTCTAATGGGTATATTGAGATTTGTGGTCATGCTGAATCCACAGTCACAATAAAAGCAATATTCTTGCTGTGTTATGTAAACAGCCACTTAACATTACTTTTCACAATTACAAAAATGTTAAGGAAACTTATACGAAAACTATGTTTTTCAGACTAGTTAAGCATTCTATATGATACATTTTCTTTATGATTGGTTCTCTCTTCACTCTCTCTGTATGTATAAAAACATATAAAATGTACATATGTATGGAGTTAGAATATTTCTTTCTAAATGAAATCCATTTTTAAATGATTCAAAATGTATAGATATATTCTACATCTTGGCTTAATATATTTGGTTTCCAATAAAACAATGCTTAATACAGAACGTTTTTATTTAATATGAGATGAATCAGGCACTTAAATAACAGACAGTAATCCTATACATGTGTGGTATAATATTCTCAACAGATATAAAGTAACATTAGTTATAATTTCCATGATAAAACTGGGTTGCTATGAAAAATACTTCTAAAATACTTACTATTTATTACTACTACTTACTTACTACTTTTGTTGTTTGGTTTGAAAATGAAATTTCCCAGGCTCCCCCATGTTTTTGAGGTTCTGCTGAGGGTATAAACTTATGTCAAACTATTTAACAACTCAGGCGGTTTGCAATTAGTAAGGCATTCAACTTGGAAGTGTGTATCAGGTGACTCCACTGGCAAGTTAGGCCACACTTTGTTTTACTGATTGATGCCACTTTATTTTTGCCAAGTTGACCTTATGGGCATCCGCAGATTTTTCCGGCTGAGGGGCAAAATATCCTCCCCACCTTTCCTCTCTCCCACCCTAATACCTCCTTCCCACATACCCATTGCCTAGCTTTGTTGGTTCAGGAGAGGGTGGTGAAAGGCAACTGTTAGTTACCCATTTATAGGAAAAGTGACATGACAATGGAAGTAGTAGCAACAGACCAACATGTACCTGCTCAACATGAGAACTTTAGTTTACAAAAGCTGGGGTGGTGAAGATTAGCCACAATTACCCCAGTCTACAATCCCTATGGTGTTCAGCCAGTAATGTATACCATGGAAGATGCAGTGTGTAGTGTAGACCACCACAAGCCCAGTATATAACTACAATTCCCATGAAGTTCAGCCAGCAATATGGCTGCTGACTATTTTTGGAGCTGAAGTCAAGAAATATTAGTGTTTGTTCTGTAGACTTAGTGTCCTCCAGCCCAATCTACAGTTAGCAGCTACTATCCCTACTATTGGTGGCTCTACATCATGAGATTTCCAGTCAAAATTAGTTAATGTTGCGTTATGTAGCATTCTGTGGTATTAAAAAAAAGTGGGTAGTTAGAGGGGAGTAAAAAGGGACGTAACCGGTTGGTAGTTTTCCAGCAGCTTTAGTAAAATTCAGCACTCAAAAGTGCTGCTATTACATTTGCCATGATGTTTGGCCAACAAAAGGATTGTGTCTGCAGACTGCAATTGTCTCTGCCCAGGCGGAGACTCTGTGTCTGTGAAGGAGCAGCTACCAGAGCAAAGGGAGGAGGCCAGCTAGAGAGAGAGAGCAGACCAAACCACTCTGACCGCAGAGGGGTGTACAGAATTATACAAAAACCTTTTTTTGCTGAATAGCAGGTGTTCTTTTCTGCCTCTATGTCTAGGTAACCTACTCTAAACAGCCTGCTGTTTCTCCCCTGCTGGTGGGGGAAGGGTGAAGTGGCAATGTATAATACAGGGTGCCTCTAATTATTGAGACATTTAGAAAGACACTGGAATTCAAATGTATAGCTAGTTTTATTCTAACTTGGAAAATGCGTTTTTGCTGTCATCTCTTATTATCATTAAATATCTTGTTTTTGTTGTTCTTCACACCTTGGTAATCAAGGCTATTTCTAATCAAGATAGCTTGATGGGTTTAATGGACTTTAATAAGGTTTCCCATTCAGCAGTGGACAGGCATTTGTATATTGCTGGTACACAGCTTGTGAGTGCAATCAACACAGATAAAACACCCTTGCTTCTATCACACACGTCGAGTATTTTTCATAAAATTCAATTTTCCCCTTTAAATTACTTTTAAAGTAGCAATTATTGAGATCTGTTGCTATTTTAAAATAGTCAATTAAATGCTCGGCTATTAAATATTAATAGCAGGGGGCTTGATATTTCCACCGTCCTGACCAGCAAACAGAAAACAAATGGCAAGTTAAAATGCCATTCCCCTCTATTTATATCATTAGGTGTGCTAGCAGCTTCTTCCTTGGAGGATATTTTGGTGCGATTTTTCCAGATCCATTTATAATTAACTCAAGCATTCATTTTTCCAGTTATATTTATAATTAATGCGGATATAAGCTTCATAGATCTTACATTAACGCAAATGTCAAAGAAAATTACATGGTAATCATTTCTTTGCATAATGCATTTTAAAAAGCTAATTGGGGTTTTGGGGCTGAAGCATTAAAAAGTTGGAAGGATATGTTCACAGGCAATATTTTCTGTGACAGTGAACAGGTTACATGGGCAGTAGATGGGAATTATCCAAAGAACATGGGATCAAATATCATGGGTTACAAGTAGCATTATAGTGTTGTACTGGTTCATTCTCGTGAACAGATAGTATAAAAGTTGGGGCCAAATGGTGTTCCCTGCTAAGAGCCTGGTTGATAAGTCATGAGATGTTACAGGGTTATTGCTGCAAAATGTTAATTCTTCTTGTTATGTCCTGTCTACCCATATTTTACACGGCTATGGAATATGATGGCGCTATATAAAACAATAAATAATATTAATAATTCCCGGGGGTTAGTCCTCTCAAACTGTTACCCTCATGTCCCTTATGGCAGACAAGACAGAGCAGGTTGAACTGGTTAGGCAGGGCCAGCTACACACAGATGTGGAGTCACCAGTATACGGGAAATAGGGAAGCAGTGTGAGAGCGAAGTGACCCAAACACCAGTCCCCAACCCAGGGATCCCAGACAGCCCCAGAATCAGCTCAGGATTATAAAAGCCCCCAGGTCAAAGTTGGGGAGCCTCCATGTATGGTTATTCCCCCCCAATACTGCCCATGTCAGCACTTTCCTATTGAAACGACACTCCCGGGAAGTGACAAAAAGTTCAAACACGCAGGGGATGGATTCAAATTCCAAATAGATCTATGCAAGATGACAAAATGTGGCCCTTCATTCCTGCATCATTCAAGGAACAAAGTGGTGAGCCTAAAATGTCCTGTTGCTCTGTTTACAACACACTGTTATTACTGTGTCCTGTTAAAAACACTTTTATTACCTTCTAAAAGAATTACTTTACCACTGTTCCAGAGGTTTCTCCTCCCCTTCCATATGTTTTAAAAAAAGGGGAAAAGATCACAAGGTGAATTGGATAGAACACGCTCAACAACTCAAAGATCAAAAGTCTGATGTATTGCTTAATATGAAGCTATGCATCAATATCAAGCTCACAAGTTTACTGAAATGTGGCTTGGACCAAATTAAAGTTTGGCACTTCATCACTTTAATATAGTGATAAATCTTAACGGGCCACAGTTCTAAACCAAGGAGGCTTGATTTAATAAACTAGTATACAAGGCTTGGATAATTGGTGTCAAGTCAGGGTGACAGAGCAACCAAGGAACGTGAGTTCACTAAGTCTGAGCTGACTTAAGTGGGAATCACCGAGTTAATAGTTAAAAAATAGTTCTTCCCTCGTTTTTCTAATATGTCATGAGAACTCCCTCAATGTGCATGATTAATAAAATACACAAAAATAACATAACACTAATGTACTAATGAACATCCTCTTGACCTGGTAAGGTTTATGCCTGTAAGAGTTGGTTCCATCAAGGAATGTTTTATAGAGTCTCGTTTGAGTCCATCACATCTACTAAGCATTTGCTTGGTTTTACAAACTCAGCTTTGTAAACATATATGAGTGGCACATTCCTAACATTTTAGGTCAGCAATTTAAGCTGATATTTTCATTCAAAACAAATAAAAAATATATGGTTCTAGGGAAGAGGCATAAACGGAGGAGTCTGATGCTTTAGTTTTAAACATAAGTAAAAAGGCTATTTCAAACAATATACAGTGCTGGATAATTTAAGGCCCTGGTCCATGATATATGAGGTTGGTGGTAACTGCAATCCAGTAATATATTACGATCTACAAGTTAGCCATCCCGCTTTATAAGACCTCAATGTAAACATACAGCCAGTCTCCTATGAGCCATTAAACTTTGCTAAATCATTTATCAGACACATAACAGACAGAATTAATTTTTATTGAACTAAAACTCACAATTCAGAATTTTAGGTAGTTGTAGCTCCCTCTGATCCATCATATACCTAATGAATTCAATCTTACATCCAAGTTGATGGCACCCACCACTAACCTTACTTGCGCACAGGGACAGTTCAAGGTTTTTAGGAACCCCCTCAAAAAATGCAGGGCCCATCAATAAAAAAATCCATAGGAATAATGTAAAATAATAATGATATACCATATTGATTATTCTTTCTAAAAATGCTACCTACTGAAATCAGTTAGCGCTCAGTTTGAATACTTGAAGGTCAATAATTGTCATGCTGTGCAATGCATTGCCGTACATGAAGAACGTATATAAAAAAAAAAAAATACAATTGGGGACTGGAGTCTTTTAAGTAAGCAGAGGAAGGATGTGGGGGGGCCTGGTCACTGGACCTTATTTATTTGGTACGACAATCCTATTCCTAGGCACATTCTAGTTCAGGATGGTGATGGTTTAAAGTCTGGCTGTGGAAGGCTGCAGTTTTCCCAGCTGCGTATCGTATTTTTGTATCTTTTTTCCCATATTAGGCAGTTTTTATGACTACTTTGTATTTACTTGATCTCCATGGTTACTTGGTACATTTGTGTAACCTGCAACATGAGAAAACTCTGTCTTTTACAGCCCGAGGAATTATATCACATCTGTTCTAACTGCATGCATTCCCAAACTTTGCAATACACATAATGGTGTACAGATGTGACAGTTTATTATCTGTACGGAATCCTTCTCAGAACCAGCTTACAAAGTAAACAGATACAGAATGCAATCCAGTCCTTGGTTAGTTAAGCAAACAGTGACCGCTTAACACACGCTGTGTAAAATGTCTTGACTTTTCCTAGAATAATTTGGGGTTTTTAAGAGGCAGGTTAGGACTGTTGATGAACAAAGAATATTTAACCAAGAATATATATATTTATCTGTATGCGTTCCAAAAGAAAATAGGTAGACATTGCTGAGTATAAAAATGTTCTTAGAGACAATGGGGTTATGCCTAAAAAGCAGGGATAGGCAAAGTGGTCAAAGACCAGTGTCTGTGGTAAGGATTGTGAAGGTCCATAAAACATCTTTAAAAGTCCACCACAAACCCCAGTAAACGTCCACCATGAGCAATGTTGGTGTCTATCACTGGTAAAAAGAGAATCTTATATGAAAAGTGATCTTAGCATCCAATGTAATGGTTCACACTTAAAAACAGACTAACACATCCTCTAACACTCAGACACACAATCCCTCGCAGCAACAACCAGACACACACTCACTGTAACACACAGACACACAAACACTCACTATAACACACTCAAGAGACATATCGCCTCTAACATTTTCAAACACACATTCACTCACTCATTTAATCAAATACTCAATGGCTATTTTAGGGAATCACATTACATGACCCCTCTTAACCCCTGACTCTGGGACTGGGTTCGGCCCTAAACAGGACCTCAGGCTGGCCCTGTTAAGACAATTAAGACCAGGACTGTAGGTTACTGGTTCTTCCACCATTAATAAGATACCCATTCCCTCCACCCACAATCACTGATTTAAGAAGCACAGAAGACAGATATCTGAAAAATAAAACCAATATGACACAACTGCCATGAGTGCCATGCTGCCATGAGTGATATCATTTTTTATGTGAAAAGGTAAATCAGGCCATCTTACATTGTGGGCCTTCTGACACTTTAATGCAACTCTATTTAAATTATTGTTTTATTGTTTCAGAAAATGATTCTGCATAGTCTCTCTCCTCCATGGATTTGCCTCCTCATTCTGGAGCTGCAGCTTTACCTAAAGGCAAGTTATTTTTGCAAACTTGTGAGCAGGACCCTGTTTACCTAATGCATTAGTTTGTCGTAGTTTGTCAATTGGCATATTATTTGACTGTACTTATTGTACATAAATTGTTGGCGCAATATAAATAAAAGATAATATTAAATATTCATACAGGTACATAATACATATTAATTAAAATGTCTTTATTATGCATCAATGATGCGTGGGGTTATATAAGACACAAGACTGTTCCTTGTAATTGCGAGATCTGGAATATTTAGTCCAGTGTTTAGCAGTGAGTACAATCAAATACATATCAGTGTTCCCGCGTACCTGTCATCGCCATGACCGATGCACTCCGGGAGAGCCAGGCTACAGCCAAAAAGCATGATGTGCTGATAGCAGCTGAGGCGGTTGAGATAGCTGAAGAACTTGAGAAACATTTCCATTTCAATGCTCTTGACGAACGAATACACTGATTTTGAGACCGTGTTATTGTATGGCAGCATTTGGCATTGGCTGTATGATATGTTCACACAGGCATCTAAAAATACAAAAAAAGGTCATCAGCAGTGCATTTTCCCAATATTGGATAGTAAATGCAGAAATTGATGGTAGATAAGAACCATTTGGCCCAACCAGTCTGCCCATTTATCCAGATGTAGAGACTTAGATCTTGATCAGTCCTTGGTGTTGTCTCAGATTTGGGATAGCCTTATGCTAATCTCAAACACTTTTCAATGTCCTCACTATATTGGTGTCTAGGCCTCTGCATAACTACAATGGTTTACATTTAAGAAGTTAAGTATCAGAAAATAGAAAAACACTCCACAAAGTAACTGTGTGCTACCTACCTATAGTTAAAATGTTACCAGTTATCTCCAGTCCAGAGACTTAATTTTGCTACAAAATGTGGAAATGCAGACTAAACAGAATGATCCAACCATATTCAACCACCAAAAGCAACCAAAAGTCTAACCAAAGCTGGCAGAGGAAGAGTCCAATCAGCAGGACCATTAACCCCTTCATGACCGGACTGTTTTCAAAAATGTTGTACTCTTTGTGATAATGGCTGTAATTTCCGTAGATAAAAGTTTGATGATATCATATAATGTGTTATAAAAATATAAGGCTAAAATGCTAAATAATGCTAAATCATTTAGAAAAAAACAATAAATAATAATAATGAAAAAAAACATGCACTTAATAAGTAAGTAGATTTTAATATTTGTCCTGAGTTTAAAAATACCCAATATTTTTTTATTATTTTTTAGGGCAATAAGTAGTATATTGTTATTTTTTAATGGCATAAAATGCCACGTTACTTTTTTTTTCTTTTGCATTTTTCTTGGAACTGGTTAGTTCCCCTTATGTTGTCATGGTAACATCACTGGCATCTTTTACTATTTGTAAATGTTATGACATTTTTATATACATTAACTACTTTTAAATTGCATCTCCTGCAGGGCAAATGCAGTTGGGGTGATTCTGCAGCATCCTCCCATGCATTTGCAAAATAGACCACGCGGCAATTTAAAGGGACTGCACACCTATCATATGTATTAAAGTGCATAGAATGGCTGGAATGCTACTTTCAATTTCCACATTTTGTGACAAAAGAACTGCAATGTGAGAGCCAAAATAAATGAACCTGATTTCATGATTGGAGGAGTACGCATTGTGACCCCTCATATAATGAGAGATTCAACTAGATAAGTAGACCTATTGCGAACATATTTTATTCTTCTTGTGTGCATCTAGGAACCCCTATTTTTCAATCAAACCAAATTCTAGACTGTGCTAGAACATTGCCAGACTGAGACTGAAATACAAAACTTCTAGATTGAAGAACACAATTCACTTAGTAAAAGTAGCATATTTCAGCCTTTCACTTTCACTCATACTCTAGATGTCCAGAAGACCTGTAATTTGCATACTATTGTAGACAAAATTGACCTCTACCGTCTTCATTCTTCAACTCCCACACTTATACCGAGTGATTTGACTATAAATTGATATACCATTGAAATAAGGTCACAAATTTCTACTCTAAATTAGCACTTTCTATCCATAAACCACGTGGCAGCCACGTGGCACTCTTAAGAGCAGAGTAAATATATTCGATTCCCAATTACATCCTACATGGTTTTACAGATTTAATGTATTTTTATAAAATTAGCTGTAACCATATCATGGCATTGAGTATTCTATGTGTGAAGTACACGCATTTCAATGTACATTACTTCTTAAATTACATGATGCATCTATTTTCTTTTAGTATTTAATGGGAACTACATTTTCATGGCCTTCATACATGAAAGAGATACTTCTGAAGATGGAAATACCACATATTCCAAAATGAAAAGCAGTGATGGATTACAGATGAGTGGCAATTAACCAACATATTCCAGCATATTGAATTTTCTGTTTGGTAATGATAATTACAATGTCCTGATTTTCTATAATTATTGTAAATTATTGTCTTATTTTAACCACAGAACCATCTTTATATACACAGCATTTGCAATAAACTATGGGAGCTTTATAAATCCAAATTTATCCTCTGAATTAAGTTAATTGTTCATGGTGATTTCAGGGCTATTACACATGCAGCTGGTGGGAAAGGAAGGTGAACTCACAATAGGCAAGATGGTCCGGGGGATATGTGTATCTTATTTGTTTGTATAATGTAACTTTTTTATATTTTTCCTTTTTTTTTTTTTTAAACATTTTATGAGAGGCAAGAAAGTGCTTCCATTAAACTATATGGGAGCTTTTCCTGTGCATGCGTGCATGAGGTCTCACTAGACCCTCTGGAAACCTGAAGCGAGGCAGTTCTGGAGCTGGCTGGAGGTGAGCAGCGCACAATGCAAAGAAGGAGAGACATTCAGCTTAATTAATCAATGAGGGAAAAATATCAAATGCATAGAATGGATTCTAATGAACTCCTCTGCAACACATGTAAAATATAAGGTAACACTCATCTATTTTATGCATCAAAGTGCATATAATGGCTGGGATGTACCTTTACATTTAAAGATTACAATTTAATGATCAATGATTTCTATAGTGCCTACCACTTTCCGCAGTACATCAGGTGCTCAAATCGACAGAGATAATCCAATACATAAATTAGAGAGCCTCCTTAACAGCTTGAAAACTACAAACCATATAGTTCTCTGATTAGCAGCTAAGCAGAATTACCTGCACAATTCCATCTACTTGGATGCGAAGAGAGACAACACAAATGCTAGGCCTCGATAGACCATTGCCATACTGAGAGTTAGACACAAAATCTCAGTTGGAAAGCAGGATTAATAATAACAATTATTGAAATATATATAATTAAAGTTCAAAAACGGCAGGTTCTGGACTTTCTCTAGAATCTTTCCCAATCTGACTGTGTCACCTATTTTACTTAGCAGCCATTAGCCTCTCTAAAGCGATAATTTATTCTCTCAAATCGTTTTGTCTCGTAAACACTTATGTAACGGGACATGACGTCCTCTTCTCCCTATCTTTTACTATGAAAATAGTTAATAAGGTGAGGTATAAAACATTAGAACATTTATTACATTATGTACAGCTGAGGGATGTATATACTAACAATAGCTTTCAATTCTGCATTATATAGAATGTGTGATATATATATAACCATACACATGTATGAGCTAATTTCATTTATATCACAAGGCATACATACAATATATCAACATACTGCTCTTACCTTCCCTGACTACAAATTGAGGCCCAATTGGTTCCACAGTCGGAGACATTGTGGCGTCACTCAGCAATGGCGTGGTCCAAACGCCCGTGCTTTCCAATAAGTTGGCGTCATGCTCTTTGGTCAGTGTCACGTCATTTCTTGAGCGTTTATAATCTACTGTGGTATAAGGAAAGGGGTATAAGAGATCCTGCTGGGGAGTGTCTTTTATTTCACTAAAGTTGGTAGGGCTTTGGTCAGCTACAACAGCAGAAGTATTCCAGAGTGCGGGGTGGGTTTCCCAGTCTTTCATTAATGTCCCTTCTGATGCATTGTCATCCATCTTTATGAATGGAATGTCAGGAGATCCGATTCCAATACTGTTGGTTAGCGGATCACTCCTATTAAAGTCAAAACAGTGTCTGTCTATCACACCTATAGGGAGCAAAAACATGATTTATCAGTTATTATCCCTGAGAGAAATACATATAATCCATATAATTTATTAATAACTGTTATGTCCATCATTTCTACATCTAGTGTTCACCTTATCCATCTATATGTAACTATCTGTCTGTTTTTCTGAGATAAACATACATATATACATATACATATTCCCAGCATATCATCCAAGCTTTAGTCATAAGTTAGCTGCAAACAGTTAAAGCAATTTTCCAGCACAGTTAGTGGCCTATTACATCAGAACTCCACATTATCTACACAAGCTCTCTGCAAGAGCACTTTGCCAGGTTCTGGATCAATAGAATGACTCGAAAAGTTGTTTTTCTCCATTTTACTTTACAAAGTATTATGATTGTTGCATTATATTACATTGGAACAGAAAAAAATAAACAGAATGGCTAATGAGTGGTACCCAGCTCTGAATCTTAGAGGCAATTATGCTTATATATTTTCCTCAATGAAGTCATCGTTGTTCATTGAAACTGTCTATCGTGATCTATTGCTTACTCAACAACTGTGAATGAACCTGTTCTGTAAGGAGCATCTAACCATCAGTACATATATGCACCGGAACCCTTATCTGCTAGGAAAATGCTGCCAACCTGTATTTAGTCCTATTCTACAAATACTAATATTAACAATGTACAAATATAAAAACACACAAAATTGACTAGAAGGAGTAGCTTGCTATTACGTTTTCCTGTAAATATTTACTTCATTAAAAAAATACACTTTATTTATATATATATATAATGGATCTTTGCTGTAGATCGTGTGCATATATTGTTGTCATAGGCTATAAAATAGAATTGAGAGAATGGTTTGTAATGTATTTGGAGAGGTTTTTAAATCAGCGTTCCATCATTTACTAGGAATTAAGCCAGGAAATTGCCAAGGAAATGACTGCATAATTTGAATATACTACCGTAACTAAATGTTATTTCTCAAACAAAGACATTCTTACTTCTGCACTGATTTATGTGACAGTTGTAGATGTGTTATGTGATATTTCATGTGGATATTTATTCATATTTAAAGGGGCAATAATATCTATTCTTCATGCTGCACTAACTTCCAGCTTAAAGAGTGGTGTTAAAAGTCCAAACAGCGCCGGTTCATATTTCCAGAGAATGCCTCCTGACATCGGCATTCACATGCTCCTGTTTTATGTAGTGACTGAGTTCCTAAGCATCCATACCATTCATAAAACCTGCCAAAGAGGGTACTGGGTCACATTACCAAAGGAGATACCCAGTTTGATATAAAATGTTTTCCCATATAGCGCAAAACCAAACAGTAAAAGTAACAAAAACGTAAACATTTTCTTCAAAGTCTCTCTACACCAATTAGTAAATTTATCCAAAATAAGTGGTTGTATACAAATGCGGATTGCATGTAGGAGACATTATTGATAAGACACACACAAGAAAGGGTTAAGTTCCTTAATTAATTTTAAAGAAACCCAATTTAAGGATAAAATAAATATAGTAAACTAGTATGATCATAGCTGGGAACATCCAGGCTCCGACTAACCCGTGTCCTCTCTCTTACCTGTGCATGGGCAGGGGCTAGTCACATATGTGGGCAGGGCTAGTCACATATGTGGGCAGGGCTAGTCACATATGTGGGCAGGGCTAGCCCCAACCACATTTTATTTGTATCGGAGTAGGAGGGGATTACGCCAGAAAGTGGGCGTGTCTAAACTGCACACCAGGTATTGAGTGCCGTCACCTGAAGAACCTTTACCCAAAGTCTTTGGGGGCGAAACCCGGAGAGTATGACATCCATTTTGCACCTCTGGGCACAAATTTTGGAGGCTAAAGGTTCTCTTGGACCAGTACAACTATATCCACTTTCCTTTCAAGACTTACAAAACCAAAAATATCATGCATTGTTTTTATAAGGACCTAACAAAAACAAATATAAAAATACTTTGGGTTAGAAAGTAGTCTTATGTAATAAAGGCCTTTTCTACTTACCTGTTAACTAGTCACATGACCAATGACTGCTTCCTCTTTAAGGCTGTGGGGCTCCCAGAAACTACAATCAATTGTTTATCAGAACACACTTAATCTATACCAGCAGCTGCTCTGTGACCAGGACACATTTTATTCACAGGATTATTTGTATTTTTATTTTTTTAAAAAAATATATTACTAGATGTCCCTTAGATTTGAAACATTTTTTTTTTCTTCAACATGGAATGCCGCAGCGCATAGCAGCAATTTGTAATGGGAGGTCGATCATTCACAGCTGTTAAAAGTCTTAATAAACTGATATGAACTTTGAACCCAGGCTGTAAATATGTTTTTTTTTTACTTGAGAGAACTAAACATAAAACATAAAAAGACTTTATTAAATTATACTAAAATGCTAATGTCCTAGACAATAATAAGCTACATAACGCTTTATTAAAGATACCCCAGAAAACCATTTTGTTTGCTAGACGGGCCGAATGGCTCTTATTTGCCGTCAAGTTCTACATTTCTACTTGGGAAAGAAGACTCTATTTTATACACGCAGTGTGACATGTTGAACACTATAATACTCTTCAGATATTCTGAGCTCTTACTGCTTTGGAGGAACAGTTGAGAAGTAAAGTATGCAGTTAAGTAAAACTGCTCACAAACTAAATTAATCTGCACCGAGACAGCTAATGTACCTAAAACCTATTCTGTTCATAGCTCCGCAGCCTAAGTTCCATAAAAAGACAAATGGCAATAATATTACCGCTATAATTTAATATGCAATTTGTCCCATTACTGCAAAAGAAAACAATGGTTTTTGAATTCCATTAACGTATCTGATGCTATAATTCATTTTGAATCCAGTTTCTTTATTTAGCCCAAGCCTTTCATGTCCTGTGTATATTTAGCTTTGCTTTGTTATAAAGAGACTGCGAGGAAGCAACACACGCTATTTCTGTAAACACATCATGGAATTTGCGGAACTGCTGGAAGGCAGAGGACTGCCGGGCAAGCGCCATGACTGGAGGTAGAAAATAAAGCATCCACGGTAAAAAAGGAATTAACTCTAACAATAACATGCTATTCCATGAAGTACCATCAACATAATGTTTACATCTAATTTATTACAATAAACTGCTAAAACTTTGTGAGGTTTGGCTTTCGGTCAAAGTAATTGGTTTTAAGATATTAGCTTTAAATGTATTAACTATTTTACGTCAAGCGAGCTTACTTGTCAACACTTACATCCCTTCTGTGGGTCTCCTCGGAGGTTGACTGTACATACTCTACACAGCAGTTCCCCTCCCTATATCTCCTCGCTTATCTCCAAATACACTCCTAACCGGTTCCTCTGCTTATCTGATGATGTTTGTCTACCATATGCTGTAATATCTACCCCTCGAGGAATGCCCTACCTTTGCATATCTGGTTATGTCTCCAATTCTTAAAAAATCCCCTTCCTTAAGAAATCCTATTACGTAAAGTACCACATCATAGAGCTGGCCACGATACATTGTTTTCCCAATAATTTGATAACCAGAATTTAACAAAATCTGGATACAATTACATTTTTTACAATATTTGGTGCTTCGTGTGTTTAGGAGACACTAAGATAAACTTGTACCGTATTGATATGGTACATGGCCAGAAATATTTAATATATTAAACAAGAATTTCATCCCTGCTGACAGCTGGCATATGTGTTTTTATGAATTCCAAAGAAACGCTCTTATTCGGCACTGAGACATGTTCTCTTTACATTTCACGCTTCTTCAAAATCCCAGGAAAGGCTGTATGGCATGCACATATACACAATGCCAGCATTATTGGTGAATATCCTGAATTCTTAAAGACATTTCCCTGATATCTGCATTAGTTGAATATCATCATCGAGTGTTGTTGAGAATGGTCTCGGAGTAGGCTCAGAGTTATGTGTTTAGAGATATTTAAATATATTTAGATATAGTTAATAGGTTGAAAAAAAAGTCCATCGAGGTGAACCCTTCCAAGCATCTATCTCTCTTGAGCCAGAAAACCCAATGATAACTTAAAAAAAATAATAATTCTTTGTTTGACATGAAATCTCCTCTAACCTTAAAGGTTGATGTTTGTAACGGTATATTAAAAGATGCCCAGATAGGCTTTCATATTACCCTTAACTATGCTTGCATATGCAAATTACATCCCCATGAAGGCATCTTTTCTCCAAAGTAGCTAAGCCCAATTTGAACTGGGATCTTCCATTCCTTTATATTTGTTGGCTGCTTTTTCTATTTTCATTATATCTTTTTTTTGTAAGAATGAGTGCCCAAACTCATACTGCAGATTCAAGGTATAGTCTTGGCAATGATATATCTCATTCTTATCATGTACACTCATTCCTCTGTTAATACAGAATGACAACTTGTTTGCTTTTTGCATGAGCAGTTCTAGAAAATACTCCCAGACCCTTCTCCATAGAGGCTCAGACTTCTGTTAAGATCCAGTACTGATTTAATTTCAAATGTAATCTGTGAATATTGAGATGTTGTTTTCAGGGCAATGCTTAAGATCAACTCATAACATCATCCTTTTCCAACATAATATTACATGTGTGTGCACACATGCTATAAACAAACTTGCTTAATTCTAACCACACTGACTGCTATGATGCACAGTGCGAAAAATGTGGAAAACCACAACTCAAACTATATCTTAACCTATCATTGAAATAATTATTTTCCATTACAGTTGATACCAATAAATCAAAGAATAGGTTTAGCATTTCAAGTAAAATCATGTGTTTGGTCATTGAACAGAACAGTCAACAGTAGTAAATCATACCTCCCAAAGTTTGAAAAGGCCAAAGAGGGCTTTACTGGGACTTTTAAATGTGACTTCATGACCTTCTGGCAGTTATTTATATAATTGAGTAATATTGTGACTTTTACGACTGTAGATTTCAGAGATGAGCTCATAACCCAGAAAACAATGTGAGCTCCAAGAAAAGAATGACCAAAAGTTAAACGTTGGTGCAAAACCTAAGATATAAGATATGCAAAAATATGGTACGTATTACAAAGAAAAAAAACAATAGTGAACAAAAAGTATATAAAGAAAAAATATACTGACAACAAAAGGTATACATGACAATGGAAAAGCATACAAAGAGAGCTGCATCTTGGAGATCCCCCAATGTTTTGTCAGAATGTCTTTATCAAGGGTGAATATACTGTATTTTTTATATACTTTTATATATATAAAGTGTGCACCTCCCACTTTTGGCCATTGATTTATGGTCTTTTTAGGGGGGAGAGTCCTGGGGTGTTGTACCAAGTTTTGCTATTTAATTCTATTATTTTAGATGTGCCTCTTTACAAATTCTCTCATGTATGTAACTATGTAAAGTGCTTCCATGGTTTGCTTTTTTTATAATTGGGTCCCTGCACTGTATGAAAGTGTTTCCCGATAGAGAAATAACACTATATTGTTGACTATAATACTTTTAGCATCTGATTACTTATATATGGATTCATATATTTCTGTTAGTTTTCAAAATCAGTACAACAAAAAGGATCATAGACTCACTCACAAATACAAAACTATTGAAATGTGTGGATTCTTTATTTTAAGGATATTACGTAATCAAATCCATTATATTCTGCAAATGTTTCATTCTTACAAGGATCTATGAACATGTACATAGAGCTCAAGCTCCTCAAATCCTATTTGAGCTCATTCTGCATTGGAAATATTTCTTATTAAGGACTTTAACGGCTTAGATCTCATTCATAACATTGACACATTGACACTGAACTATGTAGCAATCCAAGCAAGAATATGATAACCCAATATGACGGTAAATGAAATCTACATGCAATAATAAAAGTTGTTTGAGGTATCACCTCTAATATGCAGCAATGTGCAAAACATTAATATCAGGGAACCCATTTGTCATTCCAGAAGCAACATGAATTGTGTATTTTTCACATTTGCAGATTTAGCCCCATAGTACAAGAAGGAATTCAAAGAAAAACTGCATATAAAATGTGCTTTCACATCTGTAACGAGGTAAGTAACAGCGGGGAACAAGAATTTCACGGCAGGTAAGAATCACTTGCCCCTCTAGCCTGACCATTCCAATATGTTTTACAATTTCTGCACATATGCTCCATTTGTCTTATCTTATATTTAAGATACATCTTAGCCAACCTTAAATATTTAAGGCTATGATAACTGGTTTTGATATCTGTTATTTTCTAAAGTAATCTTGAGCCTTTTGATTTCTTGCACGCAAAGAATCTCTATCCCCCCCCCCAAAAAATGTAATAATATTTATAAAAATTATATTAATTGACATGCCACTAGAATCCCCGATAAATCGAATTAAAAATTAAATAGTATTAATAGTCCGATTGAATGATAACTAAACTGTGGACCTATTGAACTCTACACTGACTTCCCTATATCGGAATGAGAAGGGAGGCTTATCTATCTATATAGCGTAATCCCGACTATGAAATAAACTAGCACTCAAATTCAAATAAATCTGATGATAAAGAAGAAAAATAAATTTGTTTGTGGGAGTATAAGGAGCCCACTGGGATTATTTAGCGTATAGAACTGAAAAAAATGTAAGCAAAGGTCTCAGTTCTGCTTTAATTTTCCCCTATACTGGGTCAATATCAAATGTTATTTGCCCCTTTAACCACTGAGGATCAGGAGACGTTTGTTTCCCTGGCAGTGGGGATTTAGGTGATTTACCTTTAAATTTAAAATAAATCTTTGCTCTGTTAAATTCTATAATTACACCAAAGAAAAAATTATTGGCAGAAAAAAAAGCGTCCACGAGTATGGGGCTCCTTTTTGCACCCTTGGTGCGCCTAGTCCATTATTTTCTGTTAACTATTGTGAAAACCATCTTAATACTGAGTCCCATGACATGCAGCAGAGAAAAAAAGGATTTTAAGATTAATTAACATTTAGTAATTTCCCACTGACATTGTTGGGTAAATCAGTTCATCTACATCAGATAGAGCAGAGAAATAACTTTCCATATGAAAAATGTAGAATCATTTAGAGTTTAATACGGTGATAATGCAAAAGGATGCACGTCTACTACAGTTCCGAAGATAAGCACTGGAATGGAAACCATTCATCTTTTATAATTAGGTGCCTTAAAAGAATGGATTTCAATGGTGTCAATAGCACACTGGGAAAAAAAAATCACTTAACATTTTTTAATGAATGCATTCAGCATGAGTGATTTCAGTTTTATGATATTGAAGGAATAAATAGATCAAGGAAGTTTGCACTGGCGGAAGTAAATAATATAAATCATTAAATCATAATAAATCTATTTCTCCCCAATGTCATACTATTGCATTTAAAAGCCATCAGTTAACCATGGAGGCAGCCATTCTAAAGAAATTAAAACAAAGATGATTTAGGGCCCTTGTGGTGGGAATCGGGATTCCATGTTGGGTCCTGGAACCGCACTGGACATATTCAAGTAGGTCAACTTTGGGTGTGCTGGTCAAGAATATGTCGAAATTATATGTGTCCTGGAAAACATGGCTGATGTGGTCTTCCTATGTCGCACTGGGTTATTCAAAGAAGCTAAGATTCTCTTATCAAGGTTTGCACAATTCTTATATTAGGTGTGTGAGTTGATGTTGGAAGTGAGGATCCACCGGTGTGCATACATAATGCCGGCACCCGTACTTTTGGACAAAGCAAGCAGGCAGCAAGAAGGGATTGGACGAATTGCAATAAATACTGTTTTGTACTCAAACACTTATGAATACTACTGTTTAAATGAAAAATTACGTTTATTGGAACTTTAAGTCCGTTGTGATAAAAAAATAGATTTTGTGAGATTCTTGTACTACATTTATAAACGGAAATATCTTATTGGTTGCAATGAAGTTGTTTGTCTTTAATACATGAATAAAGTCTATAAATGTTTTTTCACAGATCCAGTTGTTTTCCTCTACAACATCATCTTGAAGTATATGGTAAACACCATCAGGATACTTCACGAAAACAACTCAGCATTGCTATAGAGAACACTTTTAACGACAGCGTTGTGAGAATCATGTAAGAGCTTTTCGCAATGTGGTAGGAGGGAGGGATCTGATCTTATGTATATATTCTGTTCATATTTGAAATAAATAACCTACACAATGATTGCTTTGGAGTAAAAAGAAGAGGAAAAGGAACTCTATGCTTTATATATCAGGGTTAGTGCAAAGCGTTTACTTAGCTCCACTCTGGTTTGGGATGTGACTGCGAATCCTTGGGTTTTCATCTAGTAATTGCCCTGAGAATGCCCTTAAATCATCTTTTGCGCATGATTGTAGTTTTTAATTAAGAATTTTAATAGCAAAATATACACTACCATTCCAGAGTTTGGGGTCACTTAGAAATGTCCTTGGTTTTGAAAGAAATACAAATTTTGTCCATTAAAACAACATCAAATGGATCAGAAATAGCATAGACGTTGTTAATGTTATACATGACTATTGTAGCTGGATTTTAATGGAATATCTTCATCGACGTACACAGGCCCTTTATCACTCCCATCACTCCTGTGTTCCAAAGGCACGTTGTGTTCACTGATCCAAGTTTAAAAGTATCATTAGAAAACTCTTTTACAATAATACTAGCACAGCCAAGTGACTACAAACATTTGAACAGTAGTGTATATAAATGCTCTACAGTAGTGTATGTTAAATGCGTTCCTGCTATTTATTCGGTTTATTAATGATCCGTTTATAAAAACGGATCAGTGCTATGATGCTATGTAATTTAATATATCCATTGGCATGTTGTAGCCGTTGGCTATTATTTTTGTTGATCTTGTTAAGTCAGTAAAAGAATTGATCCAAATAAATTAAGCTAAACAAACAAAAGTAAAGATGAACAATGATTCTGGCTCATACTGAGCACAAAATGTGCCAGTTCTGGAAAGGTTTTGCTCCAGCACCCCCTTGCAGCGCATACCGAAAACGTCTGAGTAATTAAAGGGGTAAGACAATATTCTGGGATTATTTATTAGCGCGTTCGAGCTGGCAGGAAGGCTGCGGAGAGAAGACCAGGAAAAATGTATTAAACTGACCACAGTAGCCCACGCCTATGTCAGGAAAAAAAAACATCTGCCACCTGAAAATGATGTTACCGAGATGACAGCAAGATGGATATTACAACAACTAAGAAACATGCCTACACGAGCCTAAACAAAAAAAACAACAAACTGTAGAAATGCGATACTGGTGAAATCGGAAAAATGCTGACATTTTGTTTGCTATTGCACAATTTCCAAACACATTCATTCTCTAAGTGTTGGTTGAGTTCACTCTAGGGTCATTATTTTCCTGAAATAAATCTGTAAGTTTCCATCATGGGTATTCAGTAATGTGAACCCAACAACTGCATTCTCATATGGATAAATTGAACATGCAGTATTACAAGGAAGGTTGGTCCTTACAGACTTATTTAGGAAGTGTATAGTCCGCCTCTGAGATAAAACCAGTTAATGTCAAATGAGCATAATAGTTTCTCAAAAATGTGTCCCTTTCCGGGTTGTTATTTTAAACAATGTTTATATGGGCATAAAGTACCCATATACTGTATTTAAAAAATGATTGCCTGATATTAAGAATTTATCCTGAAAAAAGTACATCAGACAACTTATTTTGCTTGACAAGGTTCACGTTAGGTGTTTAATTAGGGTGTGCTCTTTTTTGGGAGTGTTATAAATATACAGTAAGGTGATATGTTTTTTTATACACACAAATCTATTTTACTAGAAAACTCTGGGGAGTAAAACACAAAGAAAAGGTGCTCTTTGGTGAGCTTCATTCAAGGTCCATGATGAAGCCTCACCAACTTTTTGTGGTTTTATCTACTTGCATATAACGGTGAATAAAATCTACTGTCAATTTAAGAATATGTGAGTGATTACAGTATGTCCGTGTTTGGTTTTCATCATTGTCACTGGTGAAAACTAGATTTTAAGGCCATGCTGGAGTTGGAGGAGAGCAGCTGTGGCATGTTTTATGCAGTTAATTGAAAAATACGGGAAAATAGAACATCTCAGAACAGAACTCCAGCCAGGAACTTGTGGTGTATGAATGAAAATATACCCTAAACTAATTCCACGGAATGATGTACTAATTTAATTAGAGTGTAACATTTAGTCATATTGTCACATTCCAGTAATGCTGGAAACACTGCAGGAGAATTAGCAAACTACAGTACATACGGTAATAATCTGTGAGCATTTTCTTTGATTTACACATTAATCAGGGACCAAAAAAAACACAAAACAGAAAATGAGTGAAGGTAGAACATAATGCAGTGAACACTGAAATTCTGAAAACTAATTAACAAATTAGAACTAATACAAATATGCCAAGTCGTGTATATTTCATTATGGTCCCCTGATATTAGATATAAACATTTCAGATACTTCAGATAGTTCAGTTTCCATTTGTAGTGTAAGTGCTGCAAACTTTTCAATTAGTTTGGAAGTATGCACGGCTTCAATAATCCAGCTAGCAGCTTATATCTTGGGACCTCTACATTTTGCAAACAGAATTAAATCTTAATATGTTATATTGTTAACCCCACATAGTGAAAATACTTATTCTTTTTTATTTATTTTTTACCATAATGCCACAGACACCTTTGACTGTAGACGTGAACTGAATTAGCCCACGCTACCAAAAAAAACCTGCAAAAGAGCGAAAATGTAATACATACATTAAATAAATAATTCCCAAAATCTATGAATGAAAAACAAAGGTAACAAGAGTGTATAGGAAAAGTGTGTATAAGATAATATATGATTGATGATTAAAAGGAAACATAATTAAATTAATGATTGATTCTGACCTGGTTTCCTAATTATTATTATTTGTTTTCTATAATGCCATCATATGCTGCAGCCCTGTACAATGGGTTAACATGACGTAACATATAGTGCATAAAATAAGAATTTAACTTACAGAAACAAAAGTTACGGAGGCTCCTGCTCAAACAAGTTTACAATCGAATTGCTAATCTAATCTCCAAGAGTCCAGTGCTTATCGTGCTGGTCAATGAAGTATAAGGGAAGACCCAGTAGCTTCAGGTTGATCGAGCCCTACCGTGCTCTGTACCTTACATGAGAATTAATCCTGATTATAGAATGTGGCACAAGTTAGAAAAGAGATGGCTCTTGGGATATTAGGGAGGGCTGAAAAAAATTCAACTCAATATTCTTATAGCCACAGAGCATGTGGCAGTATTCCTGGTCTGGATAGGTCAACATGGCAAACACATAAATGGTCTGGGCGGCTTAAGATGGCACATACAAAGCAGAATGGCTGCGCAAAAAAAAACACTTTTAGGGGCATTTCAAAGCAGTCCCTGCCCCTAACAATTGATTGTTGTCTTAAGTGGAAGATGAAGCAAGGTAGCTGTCTGCGCTCCATACTCACTGCTCCAGGCAGTAGATGGATGTGAAAATAGTAGGTTATGTTAAAATAGTATTGATCCGATTTTCGGTAAGCAGCCACCAGGGGGCTAAACAGTTCTTAGGGTTTGGGGAGATTTCCCCTTTATACTTCCTATATGTGATTTTAAAATGTTTTAGATTTGTGAACCATTTCTAAAAGTGACATTCATTCTGGAAGTTTGAAGCCCATTTTATAAAAATGACAAAACTAATATAGAGCTAATATAGAGCTAGATAACACATGATTGATGAATACAAATAAGAGTCATAAATTAAATGATATTTGATGTTTAGTCAACCTACACAGTATAGATAATGGATGAACATAATGATGGATGAACAAAATGATGAAAGAACGTAAGCATGACTGAGAAGGACCTTTCCACTAACACTGTCCTCCTTGGGTTTGCACAACCAAGTGATGCATGAGCCGCGAGGGGAGAAGCATTAGCGGAGCTAGCAGCTGCACACCTCCACCTTCAGACTATGGTTGCTGTGGAGGGGACTCAATAAAGAGCTGCTGTGGACCTAAACATAAGTCTGGGGCCAGTTGCGTCTTTTGCCACAGCCCTGTTCTGGTGCAGTGTTATCCATCCTTTCTTGAAACTTCTTTTTTTCTTGTTTTGTCTTGGAACAGGGTTCAAAATCTGTTTAGTTTTAGACTATATACCTCGCCCACACCTCAATAATCTGTAAGGTTTCTGGTGCTGCCTTTACAGGATATGCAATGATTACATCTACAGGCAAGCCCCATTTTATTTCTCATTCACTCTTATTCCCCAAACAGGAACTATGCTTAGAGATTGCTGGTTACAATCCTCCCAAAGCAAAGTGCAGGAGTGGTGTAAGAATGAAAAGTTCATTGTCTTAGAGATAAAGATAATTACCAATGAGACTTACTGTTAATATATATATATATATATATATATATTGTGTGTGTGTGTGTGTGTATTATGTATATACTGTATATATTATATTATATATATATATATATATATATATATATATATATATATAAGCTGTTTCAAACTAAACACACTGACTTAATGGATTTCTAGCCAAAATGCAACTGGATATCCATATTAAACCAATCCTAATAAATTGTGTAAAAATGGCTGTTGCTCACACAGTATTAAAACCTGCAGGATAAAAGAGATCTTGTTTGGCTGGCAAGCTTCCCCTCCAGACAGAGATGCCAGGGGTCCCCCACATATAGCTAAGGAAAAAAAGCAACATATTTAACTCCCACACCAGTGTTTGCTCCATCCAGATCTTCCCTCGTTACTCACCAACAATGTTCTGAAGCAGATATGTGTTGCTCAAGTTTCAACAATGCTAGGTCTTATATGATCCAGAATCAGAGCGGGGACCACGCAAAAAAACACAGAGACATCATATACCATGAAGGCCTCCCGGTGATGATCCCTTCTCTCATATTAAGACAACTTAGGACTACAATATATATATTCGGGTGCTTTACTGATATTTGTCTAATCATATGCGCAAATCCAATCCAAAAACATCAACCCTCCTAACAAGTACATTTATTTCATACATTAAGGGGAAGGCCAATTATTGAACTAACATTTTACTCACCAACAAATGTGAGCAGAACAACCAGCAAAAGAATGAAAGCGCAGATGCATGGGATGAGTATTAGCAGCAAGAGACGGAGGTACTTGGCAGATGCCGGCTTCTGAGAACAGCCATCCCCCATATTATCTTCATCTGCTCCAAAGACCTGAGCAACAGAGGAAGAAAAAAAGCAGATTACTGTTATCAAGTGCATTTGGTTCCAGGAATAATTTTAACAGCTGCTATCTGATACATAATAACCATTGGCCGACAGTTAACCTGTTTGTAGCCATGGACCAGCGATAGCATGTGAATGTGCGGCACTCACAAACCATGAAATATATTTTATTGTCCTAACGCTTCACCCATACCCCAGTGGACTTCAGGATGTCTAGTAAGTCTAGCAATGAGAATATTATGACTACAGCTGTCTGACACACAAAGAGTTAAGGAAAAAACTCTTTAATTTTCCCCAACCCTTGTCTAACCGGAAGAGTAGATTAAGTGTATATCTCTACAGCATATTGATGACCCGGTGAAGCTAGAAACAACTTATTCCTATTTGCAAATAGGAGTGAGGATAAGCTCTGATATAAGCGGGAAGTAGGCAGAAGATATTTAGTTGCAGAATGCAATGTCTATTTTAAGATCCATTTACAATTATTTACATAGCATGTAACCGATCTCCCTTTCCTCTAGTACGTGAGATGGAGAAAAAAGACCACTGTGCTATTTATAAGAGGGAAACACCGTCTATTACACATGGAATGGTGTCAGACTATAAAAATTATACGATGGACCATGAATTCCATTTAGAAGAGAGGAAGCCCAGAAGTGTTAAAACCAAGGAGGCTTCACAAAGCATCTGAGGTTTACAGCAATGTGGTTGGTAAGAAACATTTAACATTTATAAACCCACTTATTGCTGTAATTTCACAACGAACACAATGGGATTCTTCAGATGCCAAGCAGCTCATAGAATAAATGTAAAACATAAACATATATGAGAGAGAGAGAACTAGGGGCATGTGTATTGCACACACTCTCTTCATTAATGGTTTTTTATTGTAGCAAAGGGCTTTGGATTACTTATTTTGTGTTTTGTGTTGCTTTATACAATATAACTTCCTTTTACATCAACACAATGCATGTGCCACACAATCATATTTTTTATTATAACAGCTTACCGTTATAGGAATAGGGATAGGAAAGGCTCTTTATTTCGTTTCAAATTCCTAGGCCTATTTAATGTAAACCAGAAGGAAGCTAGTTGGTATAGAATGAAAACAAAATTATTGCTCCCCTGGGCACGTTCGGAACACTTTAACCATCTACTGCTGGTACAGCTTGGCTGCTTATCCATCAAACAGATTAACAAACTTTATAACAGAGCCTCTCTCAAGGAAAAATATCCTGTGAAGAGCCCAGCCTTAGCTTGCCCTATATTGTTACAGCCATTTACTGGTGTCTGTAATCCATATTCATGAAACCTGGACTAGGTCCTATGGAAGACCCAAAGTGGGTTCTGTTCCACACACAATTTGTTAGTTGGGAAGACTGACCCACCAAGTTTTCCCAATACTACACCCCAGGAACCTAAATTTCACTGTACAAATCACCGTTCCAACAGTTGCCACATCAGCCATTTTTTCCAGGACATATTAGATTTTACTATGTTGTTGACCACCACCTATAATACTTGGGAACTTTTAGGCTCCGGTTACCTACTCTTGTGGGATGTGACCAGGACTACCCACCAACGTAGAAATCCTAGCACTCTGGGTGCTAAATATGCATTGTCCAGAACAGTATCTTGCACTCTGTCACCATATATCGTTCAAAGGTTTGGGGTCCCTTAGTAATTATTTGACATATATAAAGTGTGTATGTATATATATATATATATATATATATATATATATATACATACACATAAAGATACAATATACGGTATTTAAATCCACCCATTCTAAAACAGCTCTTTACGGTATTAGAACTGACTTGCATTAAGGACCTAAACTGTACAAGATGGAGAATTCTAAATCATAGTACATTAAATGATACATGTGCAAGCAATCACATAGCGTTATTAACCGCGGTATACACACAGCAGGATGCAGAACTACCCATATTTACTGGTGAGACGTGAAGCACCAGTAAAATGTGGAAACAATAATTAATTGTCTCTTCACATAGGAAACAGCCACCACTTTAGACTACTATTACAAAGAACAGTATCTGAACAAGAACATGAAATCAGTACACTTATATCCATGATACATTATACAGATGGCACTGACAAATGAGCATGGATGTATGCACAGAGATCTACCCATCCATCCTTTAATCCAAGGTGAGATAAATATCAGGCACCAAGTAGCCATGGGTCCTACAATTTTATAGCTGGTAATGTTAATCTTCAGTCTTGTCCTGCTATCCTGTCCTTACTAGCTTCAGGTATTTGTCCTCTATTTAAACATTTATTCAAAGAGCACATTCTAAGCTCCATTATCAGAAAAGCAAGGAAAAAAACAAATGGTGACAACTACAGCTGGGACCATTTGGGTCCATGGGACCTTACTCTGTTCTGTTATATCAGCGTTTATGGATATTTCATTGTGTAAAAAAAGGTTTACACAATGTGCTCCAGGTAGACACACAACAACCTATTCTCTGCTTGGCTAATGTTTATTTCCAAATGGGGCTATATGTAGCCATATTAACTATTTGTTACTTAGAATATTTGGACTTAAAGCAACCCTTTCACCAAGTAGACTTCATCAAGCATTCGGCCAGTGGCATTTCACACAACAATTGTCCCGTTTTACCTTGACAGACAAGATAAGGACAGCAGCCATTATCAGTTGTGTGACTGATCAGTTGAAGGTCTGACTTAGCCCCTTTTGCTCCATTGCTAATATACTCTTATGTCTTGTATATTTAAAATTACTGATTTACTGTTTGGGCTACGTGGAATAGATGCATCCTCAAAGAGGAGTATGAAACACCAAAAGAAAAAATATATGAGCCGACTAATTGAGCATGAAGCCACCTAGGAACTCATTTGGCTGACTATCAACACCAGTAGAGCCAGACAGATCCGAGACAGGCCGAATGAAGTGTCCACTAACAAAATCTAAACAGAGTCAATTACTGTGGAATTAGAGAAGACAAAATAATCTCTTCATTTTTCACTCTGGAAATCTCACAGATGGCAGATAGTGCTGGGGAAAGAATTAAACTGTTACCAAACAATTATAGTGATTTAAAGAAAAAATAAGCATTGAATCGTCTTGGGTGTAAACTTTTAATTAAATTAACGTTTCAATAAATTGTATTAAAACAAATTATCGAATTTGGAAGTTAATGTCACGTGATTATAAAACCTCATATTTGTAGATAACAGGTTAAATAACTGATCAAACATTGAAATACAGTATTTCAGAATTACTATCTGTTTTATATATATTTAAACTCAAATTATGTGATTCATTCACAGCAAGCATCCATAAAAACAAGTTCTCCACACTGAAAATCCATTGTACGCTTGCTTGCCAGGGAAAACATGTTTGATCTATTAAATGTTCTTTACACAAATCTGTCTCATTTTTATAAACAGACATGCATCCTAGAAAGGCAAGGACTCATTTGCCCAGAGGCTGTCACCTCAGTGGGTAACCACATCACTCTTACAATTAATTAACTCATTGAATGTTAACATAGCTACGTTCTCTTCCAAACAAATGTAGTACATAGTAGGGAATGGAAAAAAAAAAAGACGCATAATAATAAAAAAAAAAAGGCATACATGTTAAAAACGACCCAGTCATTTATGATGAACATAAAATAGCCATTCTCTGACATGGTTTGTTGATGGAGTACGTGGCATAAACGTAACAATGTGGTAATGAAAAGGAGTGTAATATTGGGAGATGATATGCCATCAGTAGGAGATGTGTGTTGGACATAGTTTTCCGCTGGCTGTACAGAAGATTCATTTGATACATTTCAAACATTAGAACTTAGAATGGCCGCTTTTTAAGATCAGAGACAATCCGTGCAATTACATGAATGCAATATATCTGGGAAAGTCACACCACTGAACTGAAATGGATGACTTATTCGCGAGGGGTAAAATTTCATTCTCATAACGAGAATGTCGAGGTAGGGTCCTAGTCCACCTTCATTATGTGGTGACCCCTTATGTGCCCCACAGTGGGCTTCTGGTCATCAAGAGATTAGAGGATGCACTACAGACAAAGGGATGTTTTCCTTACAATCGGATGTTCTTTTCTGTGTGGCATTCTTTAGATGCACTTTGGACGTTTGTTACATGTGCATAACGTTAATGTGCTACAGTCTCAGTAATCTAAAATATGGCTGAATTACCAGCCATTTAAGCAGATCAAAGCACTTGTATCTGGCAATACATTGGTTAAAAAGTACCGAAGATCTGATCTGTACATAACATATATAGCAAATGTTAATGTTCAATTTTAGTAGTAATTCCACAGAGAGAGTTATTCTTGTTATTCAGTGATCTATACTGTAGTGCAGGGCCGGACTGGCCCACCGGGATACCGGGAAATTTCCCGGTGGGCCGGAAGGTCCGTGGGCTGGGACCAGGGGCGGGCTGGGCCAGTGGGGCAATTTGCCCCCCAGGCTGCCCAAAATCTAATCTGAGCGACCGCTGGGTGCTGATGCAGCCGGCCGGCGCTACTATAATACTTTTTTTTAATTTAATATGGCAAGCTGGTCCGGCTTGCCATATTAAATTTTAAAAATGTATTACAGTATCGCCGGCCGGCCGCATCGGCAGCCAGCAGCCGTGTACGATGGCCGCCTAGTGATGGGAGCAGCGTGAGGGGTGAAAGCTCCGCCCCCTCGCACGGACCTTTCACCCCCACGAGCTCCCATCACTATGCCAGCCATCAGCCTGCTGGAAGGTAATGTAACCCGGCCGGATGTTGTGCATGATGCCGGGCCGGCCTCGCTTTAAATACTTTTTTTTACTTTATATGGCAACCCGATCCAGCTTACCATATAAATAAATAAAAAAAAAGTGTTAAAGCAGAGCCGGCCGGCGGCATCAGCACGCACCGGCCGGTTACATTACCTTCCCAGCAGTCGGATGGCTGCATAGTGATGGGAGCAGCGTGAGGTAGAAGCTCCGCCCCCTCGCACGCAGACTGCTGCAGCACCGGATGTCAGGTCAGTGGCGTCCTGTCAGGAGAGAGAAGAACCAGGAAGTCAAGAGAAGTAGAAGGTGAGTAAAATAATGTATTTTTTGTACAAAATGTATAATATTTTTTTGTATGTGTTAAAAACAAAAAAAGTGTGTCCCCCTATATGCCACTCTGCCTCCAGAAAAGCCTTATGTCCCCCTATATGCCACTCTGCCTCCATGACATGCCTTTTAACCCCCTATATGCCAGAGTGGCATATATGGGTATAAGGCATTTCTGGATGCAGAGTGACATATAGGG
>VKOC01001498.1:0-97917 GCA_009364415.1 Spea multiplicata | reverse complement strand
ATAGATTACATGAATTAACATTTACTGGTAAAACTTTTTTCCTATAGGGTCATCTTATATTCAGGCTTTTTCTTTTTTTCCTAAATTAATATTCAGATTTTGGGGGGTCGTCTTATAATCAAGCAAATAGGTAACTCCCCCATATCTTTGGTGCTAAGACTGGCTTTGTCTCTGTGACCTATCCCATGGTCTGCACACAGATGGTGACAACAGGTTTTATTGATTGGTATTCTGAGTCACCCTGGAGGAAAATGGGCTGAGGTATTTAGAGGAGTGATATGATGTATTCTGTGATCTTGCGATCAGTCACCCATTTTCATAACCCTGTGCGTTTCTGTTCTACTTTTTCCTTTGTCTTGCTGGCTAGTACCAGAGTCATGTCCTCCTTAGGCTGAATGCAGAGGTCCTATGTGCTAATTATATGTATATGACCTACGCCTTAATTGTAATACGGATGAAAATGGGGATATAAAAATGTGTTCTCTTGTTAATATGAATGATACAAGACTTTTTAAGCTTGCCTCACAGTGCAGACAATCTTATATACAGCAGAAATGTTAAACTCAAAGAAATCAAATTAGTTATTATGTGGTTCTTCCTAAAAAACAGAGAAAGTTCTCTTTTTGTGGTGATGATGAGGAAAAGTAATTTGCAATTGTCACATGACACAAATCACATCACCCTTAGGAGATGGAACAGTGGTGAGATTACATCACGGGGAAAAAGGGTGAAGTGTTGGTGGACTAGAAAGAAGATATTTACACTGAATGAAAGAGACTAGAAGAAAAATATGAAAACATAAATCATACAGACTTTGCTTAGTTTTAGACTGTTGGGTTCTATACATGTAGTAGTTGTCTCTTTCTTCTGTGGACATGTTTAAATGTTTTCCTGGCCATCATCTTAAAATACAGAATGCTAAGGTCTCCACACTCCTAGTGATCCAACTAGCCCAAAGCACCACCGCTATCAGACCATGGGTAAAAGGTGGAATTAGTGCAATATCTACGTGGACATGCAGAAGCTACACTCCATGAGCTAAAGTCAGATGTTGATCTGACTAAAGTCATCTAGAGGGAAACCAACACAGATAACCACAAGTGGGGCCATTGAAAATGGCATAAGATACATTCATGTAATGTAAGTGAATTCATGCTAAAGTCAACGGCATCAACATACCTGAGAAGAATGCCTCTACTGGTTGGAAGTGCACATACGTGGGAATCTCACTGATCGAAAGTTCCAATGCTAGCTTGTGCAAGAACTCCAAGGGACTGCACAGCCGCAGAAAGCAGCCAAAACCATCTCTAATTACTAGGTGTCAAGGTGGTAAGTGTCGAGGTGGGCTTACTGTGCAGCTTCTTCAGCAGGTAAACTCCAATATTGATTACAAAATCTGAATGCATTCTAAAATACTGAATACTGTAATGTGCATTTAAGTTTGGTGAGGCTGTTTGTGTTCGTAGACTGTCCCTTTAATTTTCTGTAGTAGCCAAAAAAGGTAGGCAAACTGTTGGATCTACAGCTTTAAACAAGTGGAATGGTACATGGCACCTCCTGTGGTTCTGTCTGCAGGTCCATTGCCAACCTGCTGTTTTATACCAAGTACATGTGCTATATTTTGTTTTCTGCGCAGGGGAAAAAAAACTGTTTTAGAGCAGAAAATATCCATCGCTAGAAATGATTTGCCTCCTATGGTGCAGAAAATACAAGGAAGGCTTAAGGTGTATCGGAATAGAAATTCTAGCTTTTAAAACATTCCTGCTGAGATTTTTTTTTATTGTGCAGGTGAACTGCAGATTTGTTTGTTTTGAACTTACCTTCTATATATAATAATATATATAATATATATATATAAAACATGAAGAATATATATATATATATATATATATACTATATATAAATACATCATATATATTATGACAATAAAGTCACTTTTCAGATCTTAAAGCATAGTCTAGGGCAATAAAAAGCCTAGTTCCAACTGCAGCCCTCTACAGCTCTTTTGCTGGTCCAGGCAGAAAAGAACCATTTGGCCCATCTAGTCTGCCCAAGAGACCAGATCTTCTATCTTGACCCTCTATGCCAGACCCAGCTAAGCCCAGCTCTGGAAACCCATCCCTACACAGAATATACGGCTCCAGGCCGGTACTGTCACACTTGGCTCAGGGATTCTTTTCTTCAGGCGCCTCTCCTTGCCCTTGAGAAGTGTCAGGGGGTGTAAATGTCCATGTCTTTCACATGTTCCAGGCTGTATGAAAATTGCAAACTGGCATTAACTTTTCTCAGTGAAGGAGAATGGAGCACTGGCCCACCCCCCCCCCCTTTCTCCAACCCAGGAACCAATATACATGTCATTTAAAGCACCTCGGCCTTCAGTGTCACAATATGGGTGGTATGTGTCTTCCTCAATATGCTCGCTAAACATGAATACATGTTAAGGTACTTTTGAATTTGGTGGAAACAAAAACACTTGCTGGAGACACTGCTGTCCATTCGCGCTCCACAATACATGCCACTTTCAGCTGCATAAAGCAGACTGCCACTGGAAGGAAAGTAACCAGAAATCAGCGGGAGTGCCAAATGCACATGCGTGTGGGAGGTCTGGTTAAACCCCATGATAGTCTTCAGTAAGCCATCACTGAAGCTGGCTAGCAAAACATTTTGAATCTGCAGTCCCGGGCAGGATATGCATTGGGTCAAATGTATTTCCTGCAAAGGGGTGCAGCTGGGTAAGTAATATGCTAAATGTATAGAGAGAATTCTAAGCAATCTCTCTTTTCATTTGTGTGAAAAAAGGTTATTCCCAGACTTGAGTGCTTATGACATCATCCAGATATCCATTTCCTTCTTACATGTTGACAGCATCACTAACAGTAAAGATTTCCCACATGGCGTGAACCTCATATACCGATGCATTGTGTCTAAGGGCCGCTAACAGAATAAAAAAAGGCTTCATCTCACACATGGCGTGAGTTAGCCAAGCTGCCCCCATTCGGGATTCTGTGGCCTGAGTAGGCTTTGGAATAACAAATCACTATGCTAATTCAATTCAAATGCAAATGAAGAAGATTCATATGTAAATGTTGTGTATGGGTCCTCATTGTTACCAGAGGAAAGATCTGGTCTGGTTTAGGGTCCCTTGAGGACAAACTTTAAGCTCTTTTGTATTTCGTGCTAGCCAGATAAACCCACAGTACTAAGTAGGACCAGGCTGCACACGGTTTCAATGTGATGTGAAGGATATGTGTTCATTCATATGTAAAAAAACCTGGAATGAAGTAAATATATATATATATATATATGACAGGTAAATCCATTACAATTTTATAACAATTACTAAATTACTAATTTCTATTTTGTGAACTTTTTGTGTTATTTAAACAATATGCAGTAGACATTGTGTGCCTTCATATTTCAATCCGAGAAATTAAAGTGCGTATGATAACTGGAGTGTCCCTTTAAGTTAAGATCCTTCTGCTGTCACCTCTGACACTCCTAAGAAAACATTAAAGTTACTAATTTGTTTTATTGATAACTTTAGCCTGCGTAGGCTAACCATCGCTTTATGGGGGAAAAGGCTTATTTGTTTTGGTCCCACTTTCAAAAAAAGTATACAGTGAGAAAGAATCCTGGAGTTTAGCATCTTCATGTTAAATTTCCTGTTCCACCTTCTCTGCTGATTGTAAGTGCAACATTAAAAACATCACACTTACTACTGATTAAAGCCTTCCTAGAAAAGTACTTTTTACTCATGAAAATCCTCCCCTTATTGACATTTTTGCCATTGACCCTCGTCACGTGATACAGATGTGGGTACTGGTAGGTTGTTGACATAGAGACTTCCAAAGTTTCTGTGATACCCTTATGTGATAAAACTTTCGAAGGAAATAATAACAATACAAATCTGCTGGTTATAAGTTTATTTGCTGGAGATGGTGAGAACCTTAATGGTTTAACTAGAACAGCACCTTTAATCTCTCAAGAACCAGGGCTTTTTTATACTACAGGACCAGAGCAATTTCATGCTTTGCTATGTCTCTGTTCAACCATAATGTTCCTCTTTCTCAATTATATATTATTTTCAGCACATGAATGACTTTTATTAAACCATTTCATAAATATAAAAAATTAATTTGTATGAATAAAATAAACGGCAACATTTTTCCCCAGTTTTACATTTATATAAATTGAAGATGGGAATAAATACTCTGATTTGCAGTTATAGGGCAAGTATTATCTAAATCAATAAATCATTATATGATATTATATATAATATTTTTGTATTTTGGAATTTTGTTTTGCAATTTAAGACATTTTATTTAAGGACGAAGCTGGGTTTTTTTGCACCCCTCGTGACAATGGATGTTTTAACATTTCTGTGGTGCTCATCTTTAGCTGTAATTTTCTTTTCTTTCATTAAATGTACCCACACAAGCTTTCTTTTAATTTCATCTAATTTACTTTAAAAAATATAAAACATGGTGAAAAATTGAAAAAAACCCTTTTTTAAAAAAGCTAATGAAAAACCCTGCTAAATAGAGTCTAATATTTGTCCTGAGTTTAGAAATATTTTTTTCTTGTTGTTGCAAGGTCAAGTAGCATATTGCTATTTCAAACCCACTTTTTTAAAATCTGGTCATTCTACCCACATGGCCTATTTGGGACATCTTTGAAACTGACCAGTTCAATTTACCCCCGAACAAAACACTTATCTCCATGCATTAATTCTATTACCAGCGTTTGTCAAACTTTTTTTCACAGACATTGTATTCAGGTATGAATTTACAGCTCCGGATATGTGTCACTGTCAAACAACACCACAATATGTTTTCAGGAACCTCTCCTAAGTAAACAGGCATGAGTTTGTCAAGTTTTTGGGGGGTCAAAGGGCCACATTTGGCACACGCACAATTCATTTGTTCCAACTTGCAATTTACCAATTCTTGCAATTTTTGTCTCTATCTGGGACATCTTTGAAGCCGGACAATAAAATTGACCCAATCAAACAATATATGTTTGAAAACTAGATAATCTAGAGTATTTCAAATTCTAGTATTTTAACTCTTTTGAGTTCAGCATTTTTTAAGGACATCTGGCCAGTCTGCACCTATGTCCTATTTGGGCCATCTTTGAACCTGGCCAATCCAATTTACCCAATCAAATCATACATTTGAAAAAAACTAGACACCCCATGGGTATTACAAATGCCATTGTTTCAACTCTTTCCATGCCAGGATTTTTGTGAAGACACAGTGCTAATTAAGGATTTTTTTTTTTACATTTTGTTGGATCCGGATGGTTCCCTGGATGGTAACATCACTGGAGAATTATTTTTATTACCACATTTGTATTTATTTTTTTTTACTTTTTTAAAAAAAAAAAAATGTTACCAATCACATTGTGATTATTAAGCTGGGGTCCATTGACTTTCATGCTTGAAGGGAGCACCTGCATGGGAGCTCATAGTTTTCAGGAGGGTCTGGAAAGACCCTCTTGGGAACTTGTTTATTTTGTAGTGGGTGTGCCATCTTGCTCCATCTCTAACTATAGCGCTTGTGGCCTCTCCACGGAACGGTTAAGTGCATCCTGGGATGGGTTTTTGATATCAAAGCATTTTAGCTTCTTTTAAAGCATTCCTGATGTGGGAATTGCACATGTGCAACTGCTAATACTGCCAAGAGCTGGTTGGTGGAACTGCAGTCCTGGGCTGTTGGCAACTAAGATGAATTCAACAGCCATTCAAAAGGTCCTACTTGAGAAGTTTCAGAGTTTCAGAATTTTTCAATAATATTCCAAAGTAAAGCCAATTACAATTTAAAGGAATGTTTTCTACCTTTTTCAAACATACTACCTTCAACTTAAAATGGTTTCCTATCAAAGGCCATTCACATCAGGTGTTCCCCATGGAATTAAAAAAACTGATTTATTGCTGTGCCACAGCATTGTACATATCACATGTGGTGTTACATAAAAGCAGATTAAGTAGCTGTCGAGGGCCACTGATATATGGGAGCCCCATCGGAGGATGAAGAGAGAGCTAAGTGTTAAGTATTTTGTCTGACGTGGATTTATCGTTACTTCATACTAATTACACATATGTATAGTGTAAGTTATATTTGATCCTACAAATAAAAAAAAATCCATGCAGCAATTCAACTGTGAAAATGTAGCAATAAGCAAAAAGAAAATGTGAATTTATTAATTGTTGGTTATTGATTTACGGAGCTGTGCAATGTTTATTTTGATGGTAAATGCCACATGACGTTTTACAGCTTTCTATATTCCACCATTTCTAAAGGGTCTCATGTTTAAAATCAGACACCAAACACATAATTTCAATGGATTTAGCGGTAATTACTGGTGCTTTCATGGATGAAAAATAATAGAGATACGGGCTTTCCTGCATTTAAGAAAGATAATTCTGAACCAATTAAAAGAACTGTAACAGGTCCAATGAAGACTTCTTACCTCTACCCCTAACCTTTGTTCAAGAGGTATCCTTAATTCTTAAGCGCCAATGGGCTCCTTGAAAACAATACATGCCTTTCACCTTTCCTGGAACTACAACAAAACATGCTAATCTTTGAGGAACACTTATTACATGAAATATTGTGCTTCACTTTGACGTTATAGACATCCAATCCTACAGAGAACTAAGCCTGCAAATTAAAAATGTTGAAGAACATTGTTAATAAGCATGCTGGACACACAACGGGTCCTAGTATTCTTCTGTCAGTTGCTGTTGGACCCAACATCCCTAGCACGTTCCCTAAACCGTGTTGGGATGAAGTTTATGAAAAGGCTTTTAAGGCTACTCAAAAATACAAAGTGAGATGTTTATTATGAGCCTGAAGTAGAAAGGGGTCTTCAAATTTGAAAACGTATTAATAAGCTTTTTTATTTATAATATAATGAAAATCATGAAAAAGAAAAGGCAAAGTTTACTGTAAAATTGAACTAGACAAATGCAATCTTAGTGAAGAAACATGTACATTCAAAGATTGATTAAAGAAAGCTTTATGAGGTCTTGGTATAAAGGGGTTTAAGATATATCTGGGGATTAAAATCGACCGTGGCACTTTGAGGTCAATGGTCAATAAATAACACATATGTGACTGCCTGCTGGATATAGGTGCCCACACACTATGCTCTTCTATTCTTACAGGGTGAGGCCACGCATCTGCTGCATCATTGGCAATAAAGGTACATGAGAGGCACGACCAGGCACCAGCTAACCAGTTGGCCTGATGGCTAATCTGGGCCCTGCTTAGTCATGTTCTTCAGCACATGCGTAAGAGAGAGACGTAAAACCAGTACTGTAACAACCTGCATTAAAAAAGAAAATATCCCACAGGATTCAAACCAGACCAAAGCCAAGCTTCTCTACAAGGATGTTGTAAGTATTAACACTTTTCAACTTTTCTTGTTAATAGCTGTGATCTGTAATACTTCTATAAGCGAGAACTCTTTGACACTGCCAACAGAATGCCCCTCAATGTCACAATTTGTGATGCTATTTTCATGCGTCTTCTAATGCGTGTTTTTTTGCTAGTATATCTAAGGTCAGGTCTGTCTGCAGGCTACTTGAGTTCCTCCACACCAAACTCCTATAGCGTGCATGTATTGTATATATAGTGGATTATCTCTGTCCCTGGCATTTCAAGTTTTACATGTCCATTCGGTGATGAACAGGACACGCACTCCAACTAGGGCCCAGAAGCAGAGACCCTGTGACACTTAAGACAATATTGTCTTTTCTTGGCACTTCTTTCATTCCCATTTCACGTGCTATCAAATCATCGCCTGACTCACAGGAATATATCATATTTGAGAATGCCTCTTTTGTAAGTGCTCTATTAAAATGCAGAAATGATATAAAGGGGCAAACTTTTTTGTAACTAAAAGGTCTACATGCAAGTTATATTTCAAAAGTAACCGTTAGGGGATGGTATTATACATAGATTTACCAATTAATTGTATTGAATACTAAGGCAAAATCCCAAAAGAAAGTATTTTCTTATGAGCATAAAAGTAACATAGGATAGCATTGACAAAAACCTGTTCTATCTTGCAGACCTGGAGGCTTTGTTAGCTATGTGATATTTTGAGTTTCCCAGCTCAAACACCACACTAAGGTAATACTTTATGCCACTGCTAATGAACTCCATTCCACCACAGACTTTTTATCAGTCATACAGGTGGCTCCCGCTCTCCAACCCCTTTCTAAAGTAAAGGAGACTAGCCACACCCTAATAAGAGACTACCAAGGTCTCTTCATCAAGCTTGCAATTCATTATACTTTAATTAGCCAATAAATGTATCACCTTTACCAAATTTGCTCTCTCTTTCCACTATATATATATATATATATATATATATATATATATATATATATATATATATATATATACACACAGTCAGAAATTTCCATTGCACTGAATATACCTGACGACTAGAAGGGTTCATTGATTCCATATGCATATAGACCCTAATTTCTATTTACTTACCACTCACCAATAATAAAATCACATTTATTAATTAATAACTTTATATTTCAGAAACTCTGCCCATTATTAGACTCTGGTGAGGTAGCCGCAATAAGCAGCAATAAGGTACCTTCAACTCTACCGTAGTTGCCTATGTATTTGCATACATTTGTCCTCTAGATGCCAGAATTCATTTGGTTTTTATTATACAATCTAGAACTTGGTCTCATACACACTTTTACTTTGTATGAATGTTTAGTCCGCTTTTGGCAATAAGTAACAAAAGTGCGTATTTTAAATAATGTGTTCACAACACGGTTATTAACAGTGGACCTCTAGAAGAGCTCCTGTGTGGGAAGCATGAGAGATCTAGAAGGGAATCACGTGAATAGGAGCAAGAAAGCATGTACTACTGTCAGTAATAGGAGGATTACGGACCAATGACAATATCAACCTATTCCTACGCATGCATATATAATCTGGAATTATTGTGACCACCAGAGTTTAAAGAGGCAAATGTTTAAAAAAAAAATGAACAAAATGATTCATGAACCTTATTATATTAAAGCTGGACATTTATTAGGTCTAAACAAACACAGATGGTGCTCAATACACACAACATGTCAGAAATATAAACAGAAAAATGGAGCCCTGACCAGAAGAGCTAACAATCTATGGAACAGCAGGTTATAATTGTTTGTTTTTATTATTATTTATATTATTTACTATATCTCCTTGTTTCAGCCTGTAAACAGGCAACAGATCAGACTGCAAGATCTTCAGCCAAGCTCCTTTTCTCACTTTCTCCACTCCACTTTCTTTCCTTAAATATGATTTAAAACAGTATCACTTAAATAAACTGCTTCTAGTAAATCAGACTCGCAGAGCGAAAATTTGTCACCGGTTATCTCATGATGCTTTTTTACACAAGTGGGAAAAACATTTGTGTAACCCTTATGTTATCAGTGGAAGTGGAAGGAGAGCTTTTCACAACAACTCACTCCCGCTGTATGAGTAAATACAGCACACGTTAGGAATCAGTCCTAGAACCACCAGAAGAAAATAGATGTAAATCCATATTCTCATAAGAATTGCTGTCCCAGGGAAAGAAGGAGCTCAAAAAGCACCATGAAGGGGGGATGGGGTGTGTGTTGTAGGGGGGGTAGAGGAGGACAAGGGGGGGTAGCTTTGTCTCTTTCCACAATGCCAAGAAATTAACCCTTTATTGCTCCGTCACAGACTGTCGCTCATGTTTAGGGTTTCAAAACTGAATGTTCTAACCCTAAGCCATAGATTAACCACTTAAAGGCTGTGAGCACAATGCCTACTTTTTGGTTTTGCTTTATTTCTAAGATCTCATTTCTCAATGAACATGCATGGCTGTAGCACATAAGTAGATGATGAGAACCAGCAAAAAAAAAAAAAAAAAAAAAAAAAAAAAAAAAAAAAACAGAGGGAGGATTATAAAGCAGGTCATTGTTACAGATGGCTTTGTGTGTAGCGTCCCTGGGTGTGCTTTAAAGCTATGTTTTAGTTGTATTGTGTATATATCGGAGAGGGGTGAGTGGGAGAGAAAGCTTGAAAAGCTATCATACAAATAAAAGTTGTTTATTTTTTTTTTAAAATGTTTTTCCTAAAAAAATCAAGAGACGTGCTCCTTGTATGTAAAGTAGACTCCTTTTCCACATTAACCCTGTAAGTGCCAGAAGGAAGGAGGGAAACCCAACTAAAGCTTTTGTTCAAGACTCTGGTCCGCGCACCCCCCCCCAAAAAAAAAAATAGTATGTAGGTTCCCTATAGATAAAACTGGCAAAATGGAACAGTAGGGCATCTCAATTGTAGAACAACTACACGCAATACCTGTGTTTTAACACAAAGGAAGATCGCATACTACCACCATGCACATGCTTCACTTTACAGATCTATACTCATACAACTAGTGTACAGGAGAAAAAAAGGCAAACACACCGTATGTGAATATTCACTTTCCTAACTAGCTCTCTCCGCCAAAAGGTGTACCAAACACTTCCAAAACTAAAAACAAGATTGGCTGCTGCCGCCTCCAACCTGCCCTTGCAAATAATCCCAAACAACTTACTACACAAAGAGATCTGCATGTAAACAAATGAGTCCTGATAATCAGCTGTAATTAAAGAGACATACACAACGCCGGCTCCAGCAATCAAGGTAATTCACAAATTAACAAGTGAACCAATTAACAAAATCATGACATATACTTGTTTTATGTGCTGCTTCGAAACGACCCGGACGGTGATTACGACTGCAAAGTGCAAACATATCTGCCCGGGTTTATTCAAAAAGGACCGAAGAACAAAGTTTCTCTGCCTCTTCTGAGGGAGATGGCGGAACAAAAAAAGCATTTCGATTTTTACGATAATCCAAGTCATTTTCCAGGGTGGGCCAGAGGCTGGCATATTGCAAAACAGTTATATCAGGGCAGCGAATGAATGGAAGCGTATGGTCACAGAGTTACATTACCGCGCTATAAGTATAGATAGGCTATGGGGTTAACATTGAGACTTTATCAGCAAAATTAAGTGGTAATGCAATGTACCGTTTACTTTACTGAGAGGGCCGTAGATGAGTGGTACAGCCTCCCGGCAGAGGTGGTAGAGGCTAAAATAATTTTAAACAAGCACGGGATAGGCATATGGCTATCCTCAATCGAAAACGGAACCAACGGTTTGACTCTTTTTTTTTTTTTTTTTAAAGGAAAATGGGCCAGTTGGTTCTTATCAAATTGCGTGCTGCTGCTAAGTTGCACCGGTTACTCTGTATAAAGGGAAGTCTGGTAAGAGCGGCAGCATTGATACTGTACACCGGACGCTAGGGTAACATCTGAAAGTTGCATTACAGCACCCATGTGCATAGCGTGAAATAACAAATGAATCCCAGCAACGATCCTACAATTAAAAGTTGCAGTAAAAATGATCAGGGCATAGGAGTGTGGGCTTATCCTTTACAGTTATAGCAGTGCTATAATACAACAATACACATTGTTATTATTATTATTATTATTAGACAAAGACAAACCGACACATAAATGATGATGCCTTGACTAGAACTATTAAAACATGCTTCAACTATATCATCAATTCCATAAGCACAAGAACTAGTAAGAACATGGTTTAGCTGCAGCATTAATACTGCAAGCACAACATCATAAAGTTGTAAAGGATACCGTGGCACGGTGTTTACCAAGTTACAGCATTAAACATCACGCACCCCGGGGTCATTCTACAACGTCCCAAAGTTACAGCCCGAACACTATGCGCACAGGGGCACCGGCACGAAAGCGATCGCGGGATGCGGTTACAAAGTTAGAGCCGCTGATCACACACACACACACACACATACACAAACACACACAAACACACACATACACACACACACGGCGTGCGGGCTAACAGCACAAAGTTGCCGCGTTGATCCGGATAAGTTGCGGCACGAATACCGGAGAAGTTGGACGCGGAGACACCGGGCAGCAGATCGCTCGATAACATTCGCGGCGCTAAACAAAGCACATGCATGGCTTATCTGAAATCCAATCCCCCTTCTCCACCTCCTATGGCTGAGCCCGGCACACACATCCCCGACACTCTCTTCCACATCCATCCCAGAACACAGCGAACACGGCGATGCGTTTGCACTTACTTTTCCCTTGCCTGGCTATCGGAAGGGACAGTGGATCCTTTCCCTTTGGCATACATGCTTGTTTGAGACTTTTCCTTACTCAACACCTGTCAAAGGAAGCAGCCAGCAATGCTCTCTCTATCTCCATAGCTACCCCTTCAGTTTTTTACATCCCAAAGCATTGGCCACAAATCAGGCACATTTTCTAATGGGGGATCTTGAAACAGCCGGAGCGCTTTTTTTTTTTTTTTTTTTATTTGTTTTTTTTTTTTTTTTTTTTGTTCGGCTGTTCCAGAATCGTACACTCCTCCCACCCTGATGAGACGGTGTTTTTTTTTTTTTTTTTTTTTTTTTTTTTTACTCTTAAAAGGGCAATGCCAAACAGCGTGTTTAAGGCAAAACGATTAGCTTTGCTGAGAGGGACCGTGTGAGAGCTGCTCGATGAACAATCCGGAACGTCCCAAAAAATATTATTATATATTAAAACGATTGAATACAATTACATATATCATTAATTGCATTATAATATAATTAACTATACACAATGTATAGCATTTTTGGGGTATTTCTTTAGTTTCTGTGGATATAGAATAATATAATATCAGTATAATGACGTGTACAATTAATTAGATGTATATTTTTAATATTTAGATACATGTTTCTGTATTTATGCATGTATTTAAATACCTGTGAATATGTTATTATAATAGATGTATAATTACTCATGATATATATTTTTTGTTATTTTATTTTTGATACTTATATACATATGTTTCTGTGTAAATGCGTGCATTTAAATACCCGTGAATACAATATTTTAATGTCTGTATAATTACACAGGATGTATGCAATGCTATAAAATGATATAATAATGTCATGCATGTTACACAAATTAGTTAATTGCAACTCTAGACCATTCCTTCGTTAGGTTTATTATTATCGTATTGCGATTAGTTCTATTTCTTCATGGAATTTTCCCTTGAAAATACTTGTGTCTAAAAATAGGTTATTGTTTAAAAGCAACTTTTTCTTGGCTTGAACCCTTTCAGTACCAACCACGTATGACGTACGTGGTTGACAAAGTGAACCCAAGATGGCAGCTGTGTGCCTCATATGTGATGACACTTTTCCTGGGAATTGTGGGTCTTCCCTCCATGTCCCTTGGTGGTCTTGCATTGTTTGATCTATCATGTGATACTCTTTTATAGATAGAAGCCTTTCAGACTTTGGATAAGGAAGAATGCTACTTAACAGGTCAGTGATTGATCAGCAGCATCTCTTAAAACAAATGGTGTGTGGAACTGGCTGCTTGTTGTGGTGCCATTTTCCCCTGGTTACCATTTAACAAATACATAAATAAAAGTGTCTGCATGCTGGCAGCTGATCTGATATGAGATCATCTTGACATGATGCAGGAACAATTGTCTGAGCACATAATACATTTTGTAAGTATATACAATTTTGTGTAATATGGGTCCCATGACCCTCAGCCAGAATGATGGCGACATATAACCCACATGTCAATCCCCATTTTGTGTATGTCTACCCTGTTACATGCTGTTTACTGTCACCTCTTTGGGCTTCATGTGCTAAAGGTATGTATACACAGTCACATATATTCTGATAAATATTTATTTCTTGATACTTTTATTATTTGGTTTAGCATATACTGGGAAAAGGGAAATTATTATTATTGTTTTGGAGCATACCATTGTATAATGCGAAATACAATTTGCCTTAAACTAGGGATTAATAAATATCTTAACCTACCTTAAAAAGCACCACAATGGTAAATTTAACAATGGTAAAAACATGAAAATTGTACTGGCGTCAAAGAGTTAAATATCATTTACAGTATTTACTACAACCATAAAAATTCTTTCTTCTTTGTACTTTATTTTTCCTTTGTTTTAGGTTTTTATATTTTGCAAAACAAAAACAACCATGAGCATATGTGAGGTAAAAATCCAACTTTCCAAGAGAGACATACTAAGGCAGATGTGGTATGATCCATGAGACAGGCTACAAGTATAACATGCATGTATCTCAATATACGTTAATTTCTGTTATTGAAAGTTACACTTAAAATTAATATCAATGTTATGGAAGACCATAACATATGAGCATTCCCTTTTTTCTGTCTACTGGAGGATTGAGGTTTGGGAAGGATATCTCCCCCTAGTGATACATTATAAGCACTTGCAATCCCTTGCTGATCCAATAAATAAGTAGCCTGGTAGGAATTTATGCCACCCCAGACAACTGATTTATATAGACACAGCCCCCAAAGTGAGAGACAGAACAGGACCTGGATGGCTCCAATATCCCCCAACAGGCATGACTTCATGAAATGGGCCTGGACTTCTGGCAAAAACATATGCACATTTCCTCGATGTAGCCTGGTGTGGCACTGAGAAAACACTGTTCTTTATTAATGGATTTGCATCAGCATAGCTAGGAACTTTCCAAGGCACCAGTGATATCAACTTGGCTCTGTCAAGCAGTCAAAGTCTTTGTTGGTAAGAACTCAGTATAGTCTTCTCCAGGATAATACCAAACTATATGTCATGTTTTTAGATTTGTTCTTGGTTATAGTGCTACATTTGAAATAATCAGCTTGTAAAGTAATAGTATGCTGCACCAATTGCAGCCAAATTGAACCATGTTTAGGCCTTTATAAAAGTAGTTTCTGGAAACAATAAGGTCTTATGCATTTTTAAGCAAGAAGATTTAATAAAGAGAAAAAAATAAAGAAAACATCTGCAGCGAACACAGTCATGTTATACTACAAACTAAAGCATGGTGAGAATGTACTGTATCAGGTAAGTGGATAATAAAATTAGATCAACACGAAAGGAAAAATAGATAAGGGTATGGGATTATAACTAGGTGAGGACCAACAATTGGTAGAAGAAAGTTCATCTCAAATACTGAGATGTTAGAGGTTTAAAGTCTATTCCAAATGTGGATGCTAAGTTTTACAAACGCACAAGATGACAGATAATGCTGAGGTCACCATGTACAGAGGTGAACATGTAGGACTTGAGAACTTAATGCGGTGAAAATGAAATGTAATGCTTCATACAACATGCAAGGTCCCCTTAGGCCCTAGTTGCTGTTCCAGCATTTCGTCTTGGCACATGTTAAAGTACTGATATGTAGTAGCGCAAACAAAGAAGATCAAGTCCAAATTGGTATCAAAGCTCTTCATAACGTACTATATAGGGTTAAGATCTGTATTTGAATATTATCAAATATAAATTGTTGGTTCCCTTTAAAACTCATTGGACCTTAAGGCTCATGTAAAGCTGTGTCATGAGCCATGTTCCTATTCATAAAAGTACCTTCTCAAGCCTGGACTCCAGTAAGGAACTCATAAAGCAGGCAAAGCAAAGATAATTGCTTGATGCTGCCTTCCCACCAAGGGGGAATTCATCCCATCAAAGGGTATACCTTTTAGGTTCCTTAAGGTCAAGCTACAAAAAAAATCCTGCATTATCTCACATAATAACAAAGTTCCATCTCACCTGACAGAAGTTACAATGGTGCATGTAGCCTTTTCTCCTATGTGAAGCAAATAGGAGATACTGGTATCTAGTTAGGGAAGTTATTATTGCAGGTCTAACACTCTTTTGCTGGCTTCCCTATGGACCCCACAGAAGTATGTTAAGGGTAGGGCAGCCATCTACCCCCTTCTCACACCATCTACCCCCTCTCTCCCCCAGTCTCGCTCTCTACCTCTCCTACCCCCACCTCTCACATCTCCCTCTCCCCATTCTCCAGTATCTACCCCGCTCTCCCATTCTCACTATCTAAAATCTCTCTACTGACTATCTATCCCCCTCCCCCCCTTCTCGCTCCTCTATACCCTCTCCCTACTCCCCCTTCTCACTATCTACCCTCTCTGTACCCCCATTCTCACTATCTACCCTCTCCGTACCTCCCTTCTCCCTACCTACCCTCTCCTTACCCCCTCTCTCACTATATACCCTCTCCCTAACCCCTTCTCACTATATACCCCACCCCCCCTTTTTAGTTCACTTACCATGCAGTCCTGTGGTGGGAGCACGAGGCCTCTGTCTTGCTGCTCTGCCGCGGTGCGTGTGGCTTCACTGCTCCCTACTCCCCCCTTCTCACTATCTACCCTCTCTGTACCCCCCTTCTCACTATCTACCCTCTCCGTACCCCTTTTCCCTATCTATCCCCCTACCCCTTTTCCTATCTACCCTCTCCCTTCCTTCTACCCCTCCCTCCCCCTCTCTCACTATATACCCTTCCCACCCCCCTCTCATACTCTCTCCCTACATACCCTCTCGCTACCCCCCTTCTTACTATATACCCTCCCCCCCCTTTGTAGTTCATTTACCGTGCAGTCCTGTGGTGGGAGTGCGAGGCCTCTGTCTTGCTGCTGTGCCGCGGTGTGTGCGGCTTCACTGCTGAGCGGCGGCATATGATGTCACACGCCGGCGCCCGAGACAAACGCCTCCCGCTCCCACCACTGCAGTCGGGGCAGCGCTGAGGCAGGCGGCTACGGCGGCAGGGAGCAGAGGAGACAGAAGGGTGCCGAGCGGTCGTTTTCAGCCCCCTTGGGCCCCCCTGACTGGCAGAACTCCAGGGCCTGGTCGCAGTCGCGACCCCGGTAGTTCCGCCACTGCTGGCATTAAAGAAAGTCTGGCCCCATGTGCGATTTGTTCTGAATGATATGTCCATTCCCATCACAATACACCCAGAACACACTTCAGCTAACCTTAAGACCCAAGAGCAGTTGGTCCAAGGGAATAATATAAATGCATTTCACAAGGAGACTATGCTTGTTAGTTTTACTTTGTTAGTGCAGATTTATTTCGTCTTGAAGCCATTTTAACATAATTTTAAAAATGTAAAGCAAGCACAGAGATGTGTCAGTGTGAAAACAAACACAAAACATATGTGCGTATGGCTCTACGAAGCAAATGATCTTTTGCCCATGTGACCATAATGCTAGGGACATTCATGTCTAGTTTTTATTTCACAAACACAGTCCTGCTGGCAACATCTTCGCCGCCTTTTTATCAAAAAGCCATGATTTCTACCAGCTACAAAGATCCTTTTTTCACATTAACCTAAACATCCCCCCCTTCTCCAGCCAATCCCTGCCGCTCCTGAATGCACTAATCTCCATGAACCTTCCAATTGTCCTGGATGTTTAAGATATACGAATATTTTGTTAGCAAGCATAGTAACAGGCACAACAGGGTTAGAATAAATAATCAGAGTAATGTCTAGATTAATTCCGCAGTCATGGTTTTAGTTAAAGCATAAATATGTATTGAATGAGACAAGGGAAACAATATATTTACTATAGCGATGGGTGTCTATTTTTATTGATGAAAAGAACAGCCCCGGAGGGAAAGAATTGGACAGAGGGGCCACATGAATGTAGTGCGGACGAGGTACCCATGGTCAAGCCTGCTTAAGGGGTTAAGGCATGACTAAGCATACATTTTGGCGCTAAAGCTTAAGCATTGGTGGCACGTGCAGGGCCAGATGGGAGGGGGTAATTACCCTCCCTGGGGGGTATATAAGGAAGGGTCATGGCCTATAGGGGCAATCATTTTAAAGAAAATTTTCCCGCCCATCCCTCCCCTAATTTTGGCATTTTTGCCGGGTATTCTGTTTTTTTAAGATGGTACGGTGCAGGAGTTAACCATCTAGGTATGGTTACATGTGGTGCACAGAGGTGTAAGTGCAGGACACTCCAGGGGCATGCGCCCCTGTAAATCCTATGGTCATGTGACTGCCGCGCTAGGGGACGCCGGCAGTTCCAGCAGGGATACAGGTGGTCACGCCCATACCAGCAGGTTACTGATTTGGTTATTAATCCGGTTATTAAAGTGGTTATTAAATGGTTACAATTGGTTATGTTTGCTTTCATTTTACAATAAATTATTGATATATATGGTGTCAAATGTGTTGTGTTAATAATATTTGACACTTTGTAACATATTAATAAAGGTTGAACGTCGCGGTTCTGAAGTTATTTTTAGTCCGCACCGTGGACAAATAATTCCATATCTGACGTTTAATACATTTTTTGAAATAAAGAAGTGTCTCTTGTTTTTATTTGTAAAAGAGGTACCGAAAACTGGACGCTACTTCATTCATGATCTCTTAGCCGAACTTGCTTTGTACTAATGCTGAATACTGTATGTTCATTCTAACCAGCCCGTGAGGATCAAGGTCAAAAGACAAGCCAAGGTTCGGTACACGGTAGACACAGATATAGCACAAGAACTGGAAACACAATAACCCAGAGCAAACAACAGTAAAACTCTTTGAACGGGCACTGCAGTAATGGAACTGATGGTTTAAATAAGAGCAAGGGCATGCATGTGATATTATATTCTACATCATACAAGCAGTTCTATATATATATATATATATATATATATATATTGACTGAGCCCAAAATGCATGACTGCTTCACGATGCTGGTCATGGGGCTGCAAGGTGCTAACATGCCAGTAGTGCTAAGCCTGCTAGCACACAACTCCCAGGAGTCCCTTGTTTAGAAAGGGCAGTCCCTCTTTTAGACAGAAATGATTGACTCATTATCTGATGACCCTCTTTTCTATGGGCTCAAATTGCTTACTGTGTAACTTTTTAGGTGTTTTTACAGTTTCTTTAACCATCGTTCTCCTTTTTAATGTTTTTTTTCGTACACCCATATGTTATTTTCAAGGACTGAGCTTTTTTCATACCATTTTAGATGTATAGTCCAACATTTAGTATGAATAATGCATTAAATAATGTGGCTGGGGGTAATACAAATGGCAGTGGGGCATCACATTAACCAATACAAAAGGGGTGGGGGCATCAATACACAAGGGAGGGGGTTGGCTGGGGCATCACATAAATCAATACACAAGGGTGTGGGGGCATAAATGCACAAAGGGGGCCAATATACAAGGTTGTGGGGGGGCACATTAATCAATAGTAAAGGGGCCCTGGCTGGGGCATCAATACACAAGGTGCAAAAATACAAAAGTGTTACATTTGTTTAGTGTACTGATTACTTCCAATCCCATCACATAAGATTCTATCTAGTATTATCTGCTGAGCACTGATGTCTTCTTTATCCAGCATACATAGATGCCGAGAAGTTAAAATTCTGTCTATTCCCAAGTACTTATTTGGGCCTTTTAACACATTTGGTTCCTGGGATTTTAATAATAATTTTGTATAGTTTTAAAAATAATGATTTATAGCTATTTGGATAGTAAATAGCATGGCTCAGATAGGCGTGCGCAAGGGGTGCGGGGCACAAGAGCTCGACCACGCAATACAATATATGGGGCTGGTGTCCAAATATTTCCTAATATTTTAGGAGGGCAGATGATGTTTTCAAAGAACTGTAGAAAACAACTTGAAATTAGAAATCTCTATCCCTGGTCATCACTTCTGGAATAATAGGGATAGCTAGGGCAGAGATTTTGCTCCAATTGGAGAGAACTGACTTTTTTTTACCATGCCCATTACCAGGCTATGAATTTTTACATGTCCACCAGGTCAGCGGATTGACGCAATTTATGACGGATGTTGGCGTAAAAGGTAGCATATCAGGTACCACCATATTGACAGGTATCCAGGGCTCCTCATGCTATCATGGACTGATGTCTTCACTGAAAGTGACACTAGAGGTGTCATATATAAGCATACCTGGGAACTCTCCCGGGTCGCGGGAGCAGGGTCTTGACACGCATTGCTCCCCTCCCATTCTTCCTTTAAATGGGGGTGTTTCCCGCTGCCATCAACGGGAACACCCACAACGTCAACGGGAAAGCCTCTGACATCAGCGGGACCTCACACTGACCCACAAGGGAAGGCTCTGGGTAGCCGGAGCCCAGAAGTTCCCAGGTATGTATATAAGGTAAATGTCTGAGGTAGTCAGAGTTTCATTGGACACTGACAGATTGTCAGATTCTGCCAATAAAGTATACAGTTGTGCTAAAAAGATTGCATACCCTGGCAGAAATTGTGAAATATTGGCATTGATTTTGAAAATATGACTGATAACTAGCCTTTTGTTTAAGGCTAGTGATCATATGAATCCATGTATTATCACATAGTTGTTTGGCGCATTTTTAAATCATAAAGATGACAGATATCGCCCAAATTGCCTTGATCAAAAGTTTACATACCCTTGAATGTTTGACCTTGTTACAGACACACAAGGTGACACACACAGGTTAAAATGGCAATCAAAGGTTAATTTCTCACACATGTAGCTTTTTAAATTGCAATTAGTGTGTGAGTATAAATAGTCAATGAGTTTGTTAGCTCTCACGTGGATGCATTGAGCAGGCTGGATACTGAGCCATAGAAAGCAGAAAAGAACCTGCGTCAAAAGACCTGCGTAACAAGGTAATACGGCCCACGTTAGGTTCCGTCAGTGCGGTATAGACATCTGCGCGGCCCCTGTGAAGCTTGGCTGGTCCCTAGACCAGTGAAATCTGCAAGTAAGGTAACGGGTGCCGGAGAGTGAGTGAATGAGTGAGTGTTTAGGGGCAGCGTTGGAACAGGCAGGCTTTTTCAGGGGCAGAATTTGCGCAGGGCAGGCTGTTTCAGGGGCAGAGTTGGCACAGGCAGGATGTTTCAGGGGCAGTTGGCACAAGTAGGCTGCTTTAGGAGCAGAGTTGGCACAGGCAGGCTGCTAAAGGGGCAGAGGCGTACCATGCCAATATCTGGCTTAGCGTATAGTGACAGAGGTTATGCTGCACTAATGTCAATATCTGGCTGAGTGTGGGAGTTATGCTTTACCATCCCCAATGTCTGGGTCAGTATACAGTGATAGGAGTTATGCTGTACCATATCTGTTCAGTAAATGTTATTTATGTAAACGTACTTAATTTATTTATAAGTTAATAATTTATTTTTATCAGATTACTAGTTTTTGGCAATTGACATACAGTTTACAAATTTGTGAAGTAAATATTCTTGCCAACATAATTTTTTTTGTGGGGGAAGAGGGTGCCACGTACAGGATCCACCCCTGGTGCCAAATACTCTAGGTAAGCCCAGGGGAGGGCTGGCAGCCTAAGGCCTGGGGGGGCATGTCTAGTCAAGTGGCCTGTCGCGCCACCAAATCAGCCCGCCATCCATGCCGATCTTTTCCTGTTTTTCTAATTCATATTGATGTAATGTGATAGGATTGGGTGTATATCAGTACACTAAAAAAGTAATCATACATGGGACGACTGAAGCCACAATTTAGTGCCACTAATCCTTTTTAATAAAATATACAGATTGAAACAGAGTAAATAACACGAAACCTTTTGTTTTGTCCTCTGAAGTGACTACAAATTCAGGAGGGCGTTTTATCCCTGTATAAGTACAAATGAAATAGTTCTATTTATTCCTACAGAAAGTTAAGTACCAGGAAACAGATGACCAAATACACACCAGGACAGGCTCTGCAACACTGACACTCCAAACACACACACCAGGACAGGCTCTACAACACCAACGCACCAAACACACACACCAGGACAGGCTCTGCCGCACCAACAGCCAAACACACACCAGGACAGGCTCTTGCCACACCAACCCCCAAACACACATACACCAGGACAGGCTCTGCCACACCAACACCCAAACACACACACCTGAACAGGCTCTGCCACACTGACAGCCAAACAAACACACCAGGACAGGCTCTGCCACACCAACAGCCAAACACACACACACCAGGGCAGGCTCTTCAACACGACACTCCAAACACACACACCAGGACAGACACTGCCATACCGACAGCCAAACACCCACACACCAGGACAGGCTCTGACGCACCAACAGCCAAATACACACCAGGACAGGCTCTGCCGTACCGACAGCCAAACACCCACACACCAGGACAGGCTCTGCAACACCGACACACCAAGCACACACACCAGGAGAGGCACTGCCACACCGACACACCAAACACACACACCAGGGCAGTCTCTGCCACACCGACAGCCAAACACACACACACCAGGACAAGCTCTGCCACACCGACACATCAAATACACACAACAGGACAGGCTCTGCCACATCAACACCCACATCAGTACGGGTTCATCTACAGAAAGCATAAAAAATGCTTTCCACACTATTTTGTTTTTTGTGTGTTTTCCCCCTTTGGTTTTCATGTAATCCCCCACACCCTTGTGTATTGCCCCATGTGCATTTGTGCCCCCAGCCAGCCCTCTTTGTGCATTTATGCCCCAAAAATCTTGTGTATTGGCTTAAATGATGTCCCCAGCCAGCCCCCCTCCCTTGTGTATTGATGCCCCCTTTTGTACTGGTTAATGTATCCATGTTATTGCCCCCAGCCACCCACCCCCCTATGTGTATTGATTTATGTGATGCCCAACCTCCCTGTTGTGTACTTATGCCCCCAGCCAGCCCCTTTTTGCATTTAGTTGTTGTCCCAAGGCAGCCCCCCTAGAATATGGGTCCTCTTCCACCTACCACCCCAACTATTTTTTTTTATACTTACTGTTTTGGTGCCTTCCTTCCCTGCAGACGGCTCTCCCCCGACATGCTCTTCTTCCTGTCACGAGGAACTGTTCCGTGTCAGCCCGCCCCTCTTGAGCGGCACGACGTATCTACAAAGGGGCGGGGCGAAGAGCCTCACTGAGGCACTGAGCGGCAAGGTGCAGGCATGCCGGCTCGATTTTAAAGCTGCAATGGCATCTCGGTGTGCCGGCCCCACGGACTGGCTGGCCCACCATGGGTGCTGCGGGCTTTTGCCCCACATTAAAGATGGCCCTGGCGTGGCTGAATTGGCCACTTCAGTGTGGCCTGGGTACGCCCCTGCTTTGCTGAATCTCTTTAAATGTTCCTATTACATTCCTTCTCTCTCCCAATCTATACATATGGAGATACTTGTGTCTTTGAGTAATTTTTCTTCTGCGTACTGTTCACTATTTTAGTAGCCCTTCTCAAAACTCAGGATATCTATATGATTGTGGACATGAGGTCCCAGCAACTTGTTTGCCTCTTTGCTGTTTTTTTAATTTTTTTAAATCACCTGTCTACCTTTAAGAAATGGAGAAATTAATCAATAGGTAGCAACTTGATTGCTATGGTGACTATACAACTGTTACAAAAGTCAAGTAAGGTAAAGATGTGCTATGCAACAATAAAAAAACTACGAAAGACTATGAATGTTTACAGATTAAAATGTGTAATCTATCTGTATTAGAAACTCACTTTAAGTGCATACCAGTAAGAGCCGCCATCTTAACCTCCTGGTCTCTAGACTCCCATATGTTTATACCTCCCTATTGAGTTTTTTTTTACAATATATTAAATCTGGTTGTTGCACATGAGTAAAGAGAGTCCTAAGTATTCAATTTAAAAAGTATTTCCTTATCTATCTATCTATCTATCTATATCTATATATATATATATATAATATATATATATATATAGTACTATACTCCAGAAGGCCTGGACATCTGAGCTGATACCAGGTAGAAGAAGACAGAAGAAGGGGCAACAGAAAAAACAAGACTCAGCCAGCACAGACTTCGCCCTTTGCACTGTGATCCCTGCCCAGTGTGTCCCTGCTATTCCAAACGACTGGGTGTAGTGAGACGGAAATAGGGAGACATTGAGAGAGAGTGTGAGAGAGTGAGAGTCTGAGAAAGCATGAGTAAAAGTGGGTGGGAGAGTGTGAGTAAAAGTGAGAGTGAAAAAGCAAAGAAGTGCAAATGAGAATGGGACATGGGGGTTAATCTGTAACACCATCAGTCTGTAGCTCAGTATATAGTTATGGGAGTAATACTGTACTACCATCAATGTCTGGTGATGGGAGTTATGGTGTACCACCATCAGAGCCTGGCTCAGTATATAGTCATAAGAGTCATGTAACACCACCTTTGTCTGGCTTGATATATAACGATAGGAGTCATGCTGTACCATGGTCTGTGTCCTGCTCACTATATATTAATAAGATTAATCTTTAGCTGGGTTGCAGGGAAAGTCCCTTGCCAGTCTGTTTCGGAACTGTACTGTCGGCCTGAAAATCAGTGCTGGTTTTGGTAATTTTACTTTTTATTGCACTGTTCAAAACACATAATTCTTAATTGCCTCTATTTAGACAATTGAAATCTATGTTCAGTATCCCAACTTATTATTATAAATGTATATTAAATAGTTAATAGAAATTATAACAAAAATGTAATTTGTGTTAAAAAAAACCGATATAAAAACATTCTGCATAAAATAATTTGATTACCTTTTGTTGCAACATAATGATGCGTCTAAGGAAATTAGTTAATTGTATTAACACATAATTAATAACCTCCTATAATGTATCCCGCATTCCACACATAGTTACATTCAAGAGTTGCAATTATACCTTTCAGTCACAACACAAAGCAAATTAATATGTTCTAATTGCTTGATTAGGTTTACATGCTGAAAATAGAGACTGATTCAAGCAGGAAAAAGACACTTGCTGGTGTTGATACGAAAGTGACAGAGTAATTGACGGTATGTTTTGCTACTGTACTAGTTAAAACTTGTAATTGGGATTGATGTGGAAAGCACCTCCTAAAAATGCAAGTGCCACCATTTGTTTTCAGGGATCATGTCGCTTAAATGGACTCCATTATCATATACACTTTAAATTTAAATTATCATGATGTCTCACTTGCAAATGCACAGGGGAATTCTGTGGTATACTGCAGAACACATTTTTATGTATTTATTTATTTTGCAGGAGATGTGTTCAGTGAAACACATCTCCCGTTATGTAATTTACTTACATCCAGTCAACTCCAAAGCTGGCTCAGTGAATGCTGCAAGCTGGACTACTGAGATCCTCCCCTCTGTGCAAATGTGCCTTTCTGCCACTTCTCAGTGGTGAGAATCGTCAAACCGCGGAGAAGGTTTCTCTGCAGCTTCTCTCTAAGAGAAGACAATATTACACAAGAGAAGACAATATTATGTGTAATATTATATTTCTCCCTAGGAGAAGACAATAGTATGTGTTTTGCCTTTCTTTTCCTTCTATATGTATTATATTTATTTGAATCTTAAACCTCACCATCCTGAGACATCAGGTAATTTAACTGTCTATTTGTAGATTTGCACCTATTTGCCCCTATTTGCCCTATTGCAGTGTCCCCAGCTGCCTCCTCTACCTGGTGTCGTCTCTGAATTAAAAGAAGCCATATGACATATATGACATCATATCCCGGCAGTCCATGTCTTAAAGACGCACAGTCTAATGCAGTCTGTCCTGAGCCGGGCCAGTCTCCATAGTCTAAATGGGTCAAAGATCAATGATTTCCCCTGTAATCAGCCCGTTGAACAGCATGACACTACTTTCACTTGCTTTAGGTCCTATTAGAGAATGGGACATTTGAGTGTTTCTCCTTTGGAATTTCCCAGCAGATGTCACTCTGGTGCTTTGCTGAGTAATAAATGATATAAAGAGACACTTTTTATACAGTTTAAAGAAGCAATACTATATATGTATACATCTTTATCTGGAAGGAAAAATGAATCAACATTGGAATAACAGACTTTTGGGGTTAAATTCAGGGATATTTTTAGAACACATTTGTATAACAAATAGAGAGTTAAAATAGACTTTTACCATTTTGCATTTGCAAAAACAGTTAAAGCTGGGTTGGTCCTAGTGCGGTGTGCTTGCTACCTCAAACATAGTGTAATCCACTTGTTTAACATTGTACAGAGGGGTACACAGACATGAGTAAAAGACATGGGTAAGATGGCATGGGCTTAACCCAATGCAAGTCAGAGCTAAGCTAGCTAAAATGTTTCCTTCCCCTCTACCATGTAAGTTTGGCTTAGCTTTAAAAAGATTTATTTGGTAAACAAAATACTTTTTTTGTAAATCAATTTTTATTTGATTTTATCAAGAAAATAAATGGAGCCGGGGTGTACATTCACAGGATAGACATATACAATAACTGGACATCCAGTTATTACAAGAATAGTATATCACAGATCAGGCAGAAATTATTCCCATTTCCTATCATTGTTATCTGCACAATTAAGCTCAGGGGCCACCTTTGCCTCCTATGGTCCGCCCTTATTGCTTTGTGTCAGTGGTTTCCAGTCCTGGCAAGTGGGTGTGGGAAAGATAACCTGGCTGTCACCATGTGTTGGACCTAAAGATTTATTAGTGTACAATACCCACGTGTATAATGTATATTATGCACTTCGCTCACTGGTATGTCCCAAGTGCTTGGTACAGAGGATATACTTTATGTGGGATTACTGTACACTAATAAATTGGTTTGTCTTATTTCTTCATACTTGTAATCAATAGCTTTATTGTTGCCATTAATATAGTTGTTCCATGGTCCTCGGGTTTTGTATCTGCCATCAAGTTTCAAAGCAGGGGGACCACTTCACCAGCGAGTGAGAAGAAACAGAGAAAAGGAAGGGGGAAAAAGAGAAAAAAAAGGGGGTGAAGGGGACTGGGTGGAACGTGTGGTACATCCCCTACTCTCACTCCAGGATCCAGTCACAGAAATGTGGCTGTATCGGATGTCATTCGATCTGCTGAGAGCTTACTAAGCTCCTCCATTACCATAGTCTCCTCCACTTTGTCTGTCTATTCCATGTAAGAGGGGTCTGAGTCCACCTTCTTGTGATTTGAAATAAGGGACACCAGCTGACCCGTATTGGTGCATAAACCCAGACCGAGAACTGTGCAGTTGTGGAGCAGTTCTACCACAGGTGGAAAAAAAGTTCCCACAGGACTTCCGCACCTCCAGCACCTGTACTGGCATCCTGCACCACATTGTTAGTACCCTATCCTTTTCTTGTACTTTGGATGCCACCGAACAGGGGCTTGTTAAAGCGCACATTTTCTCCCACTGTTGGTTTGTCATGGGGGTGCTCAGTATTGTCTACCAACTACCCATACATCTCAGGGGATTGATTTATGCTCCTCTAAGAGCAATTTGTACAATAGGGAGAGGGCGTGCCCCCAAGGCACAGATGCTCGAAGCCTGTCAACACCCTGCCGTGGTATGTGGTACTTGCCAGTATCTAAACCTATCTCTAGCATCATCGGTTTCCTTGTCTTAGGCAACAAGTCAAGTCAGGATAGTGCCTACCGCCGCCTGAAAAGGGGTCTCTCCCTTCCTTAGGGATAATTGTAGCACTAATACATTAAAGAGTGGAAGAGAAGGAGAAAAAAGGTAGAGGAGAAAGGTAAGAGATGGGGTTAAATTAATACCTGAAGTTTAATGTAAGTGAAAAAAAACCACACAAAAAATTTCTACCAGAAACTTTGACAATGGTTGGTAGTAGAATTAGTGCATGGAAAGAGATAACATACTAACATTTGTAATACCCTGGAGTGTCTAGTTTTCAAACATACATGGTTTGATGGGGTAAATTGGATTGGCCGAGTTTAAAGAAATCCCAAATAGGACATGGGGCAGAATGACCACATGCCAAAATTCAAGGTTGATAAACTGAACTGTGCATGTTCCAGATGTGGCCTTTCGCCTCCCCAAATAATCCTATAAACCCATGCATGGGTGGTATTACCGTACATAAGAGATCTTGTTGAACACATATTGAGGTGTTGTTTGACAATGACATATACCAGGAGCTGGTATACAAATGCATAGAAATTTGCATAGAAAGAGTTAAAATACTAGCATTTAAAATGCCCTGAGGTGTCTAGTTTTCAAACATATATGGTTTGATGGGAGTAATTTGAACTGACCAGCTTCAAAGATGTCCACGGACAAGGGGGCAGAATGACCAGTTTTGAAAAAACCCAAAACATTTTAAAATAGCAATATGCTATTTTAAAATGCCATTATGATATACTTTTTTTCAATAGCTTTTGTAGATGAGTAAAATATTATTCAAATAAAAGTCAGAAAAGGTAATTTTGTTTCCAATTTTGCACCATATTTTATAATTTTATATAACAATATATAACTTGGGTGTGCGTACACTAAATGAGAGAGAAGAAAATTACAGCTATACATGAGCACCGCAGAGATGTTACAATAGCCATTGTCATGAAGGGTACAAAAATAAAAAAACAGCTCTGTCCTTAAGGGGTTAAAAAGATGTCCTGTGGAAAAATATTTTTTTCCTGGAGCATATAATACAGTACAGTGCTGTTTACACTAATGTAGGTTACCATTGAAAAAACATGGTTTTGTATCATTTTGCTCCAATAAACTTCCTTTATCTGCAGACCCGGATGCTGCCATTGTTGTTGGTTATATTTTGAGTGATTGACCCTGCTCAAATGCCACACTTTGCTGATTCTTTATGGCAATGTTTATGAAGTTAATTTCTCCATTCATTAGTCAGAATGTCTGGCTGGGTGGTTAACAATGTTAACAATTCCTTTGTTTAACACAGGGAGCATGATAAGGACCAAGGGTGATTGGACTAAAATATTTGTTTTTCTACAAAACCTAGAAATGATTTAAAAAAGAAAACAATGCAATATGATAGGCGATCTCCTTTAAGGACAAAGTGAGGTTTAAGTTCACATGGTTAACAATCCTTGGCACTAATACATTAAAAAAACATAATAAAAATGGAAATTGAGAAATTTTATCTTTACACTTTTTACATTTCCATATTCGTATTTACTAATGAATTATTATTACATATTCTGACTAGAGAACCCTGTGGGGTCCTTACAGTCCTCAGGGATCTATTGTGTAACTAAAATGTATTCTGATGACGTCATCAAATGCTCAAAGGGCCCTTGACCTCATACTTAGGCTTGCTGCAATGGCTAATCAGGACCTGTAGTATGTGGCCACCGGTTGCATACACGTGGTCACACACTGCAAGAATGTCCCTGTGCATGCAGCCAGTGGCCGCACATATATTATGAAAAAATATGCGCTGTGGTCATGCATTGTAAAGTTATTAAGATTTATAGGGGAGATGTTTCAATTGCAACAAATATAGTGACAATTTTATCACAAAATTTGGTATATGTACAAAATGGTCAAGGCTATTTTGAATTTAAATATATATTTAAATACACATGACAATTGTGTGAGACATAAAGTCTCCCTGACACAGATGGTGTTCACCTTAAAAACATGTACTATGGAAATCAAACTTTAAGTGTTAGAAACCTAGTGTGTAACCCTCTGACAACTCAACAGGCAATATTTCTCTTTTTGTAATTTTGTACCTAACCCCTTGATCAAAGAAAGTGATGTGGTAGTTATCCATATCACATATTTCTTCCCCTTACACTGATCTCTTTATCATTATCCCACTCTACAGTATCTGCCACATGTTTCCTCTGCTGCTCTTTAGCCCCTTGTTTCTCATCTAACGCAACCTGGTTCCTTCAGGAACTTCACTTTCTTAAATGGAATTAAACCCTCCATAGGTCTTATACTGGTAGAGGAAGAACGGAATATTGTTAATTATGCAAATTGTTACCCTTTGCAAATGGCATTTTTTAAGGATTAAGTGAAGTTAATTTCTCTCAGGGCCAGAAGATGGATGAAGCAGGGAAATATGAGGTGAAAGGTCTCGTGAGTTATCCAGAAAGCAGCCTATGCATTCAGAATTACCATACCAAATACTTTTTATATTTAATCCCCGTAACACTCATATAGCCCACCTTGTACTTTGTACAGAAGGAACTCAATACATGGTGGGCCTGGAGATATCAACACTGGTGCACATAATAGCAAAATGCGTTTCTTTGTTGTTAATAATTGTTACTCATTTGCAGGTTAATGCGTGCTTTGCGATTGGTAATCACTAAGCTAGGACATTTTTCCCCCCAAAATCCACTGCACTATGATTCCTCAACATGTTTTTCCACAATCGTGCTGCTAATACGTCCTAGGTCTGATTTTCCCTCTCTGCTCATCTGAGTCACTCCGTGATTCTGTCATTTTACCTTCCCTACTTCACCTGAATGCCCCACTGGCTCTCTTTTATCCCCCTTTCTTATTTTTTTTAATCTCTACCATAGCCTTCACTTGAAACTCTTACTTTCTACCCTTCAATTCTCCCTTTGCAGCATCTCTACTTCACACTCATGCTAGTCTCTTTTCTTATTTTCCTTTCAGATTTTGCCTTCTACTCTCATTCTCCTCCCACTTCTCTGGTTTTATTTCTCTCTCAGGTTTTGTATCACCGCTTGTATTGTTTCCCTTCCCCCCCCCAAGAACGTGACTCTTCTCTCAGATTTGCTTTCTTGCTTTTTCATTATCTCTTTACTTTCTCTGGCATGATGACTTTGTAAAAGGGTCTTATAGATTGGAAAAGGATGAAGAAAGATGTGATAGTTTAGTAAGCTATACTAAAACACATGGAAATTACAAAGATTTTATGGAACATTGCTGTTTTGCTTCCACAGCACAGTGCCTTATGGAATGTTAATATTAATGTGTGAATTCATGTATGAACTAGATTACCAGAGAATGAACCAATACTTCAACATATTAGATACATATTCATTAACCAAAGGGTTGAATTGTTTATCGGTGTTGATTATAACTGGGAACTTCCCATCCTACCTGCTCTCCCTGATTACGGTTAAGCGCATGTCATCTCTCGATTGACTGGGTCTCAGCTCTGATTTCCTGGAACTGTTTGGCTCTGTGGGAATTCCCGCTCAAATCCCGTCACCATCATTGCAGCTGCCTTTTGCTTTTCCTGGGATATGTTATACTGATGATGTAGCACAGGCTAGGGTGGTTCCGGAGAGAGAGAGCACACTTGGGAACCCTGTTTTTTTCTGGTGACTGCGTTTTGGTAACCGCACCCCAGGGATTTTTTCATTGATAATGCGTGGGGACGTGGGGGCTTTTTGGACTGGGATTTCGGCCACTCAATCAGTATCACCCCATAACCAGTGACTTTGTGCGGTATTGCTGCCTATGGTCCGTGGTGGCAGGTTGTCAGGGCAGGACATTGTCTGTCTTAATGTAGTCATGCTCTTATCAAGATCTGTGTGTATATGTAAGTCGGTGTGCTGCTAATAAACCTTGTTCTTTTCCAACCTCAAAATTGGTTCTGTCTGATGTTAATGGTTATTTTTCCATTAGTGCTGTTTCCAACTCTGCGTATCCAGGTTCCGTGGTTCCTGTCCTTGGCTCAAGGAGTGGCTTCTGACCAGTATATCCATCACAGTTACATATGATAACACTTAACATAAGGAATAGTAGCCATACTTTAAAATTGGTAACTGATGGATATTCCTGTTAATGGCAGACTGTCAGCTGTGATAGTGAGAGGTTTACTTGTCAACCATGCTGAAGGAGTTAACAACAATTCAGTTGAATGTGGACAATGCCAACAGAATCCCAAGAAAGTCATAAGTCTGAAACCGTTCTCTTCACTTACTTTTCAATAAAGGTAAGTATTGTTTTATAGCAGCAAAGGGAGCCCGGATCTAATTACACCTGGCAAGCTGTTCTGTGCTTCGTCATAAGGTCCAGCGCAGTCATAATATCGTAGGTATCGGAAGATAAATCCCACAACTTATTGTTATTGTGCCATGTAAACACTAGGCAGTGCAATGGGAAGATGAAAGAATTATTTCATTGTAAATATCTCACCATGCTTAATATGAACTGAAGAAGATGTGTTGCAATAAGTGTACATGTCTCCTTTTATTTCATTAATGACCAGTGTATATGGTTGCAATTTAGATGCAGGATTATTACACCATGCTAATTGCTCCCTCTCTGGCCTGTCACATATCCATATCTGTCAAATAGAATTTTAGGCAGAGCCTTGAATATTTGGCATCCTAGTTGGTATGGGCATCTGGAAGGGGCACTTGCCCCCCCCCTCCTCCGGGAATTCAAAGAGGGCCATTGGTGCAGCAGCAGGGAAGGGAGAAACAGTAGGCTGTAGGTTAACTAGACATAGGGGCAGAAAAAAACACCTGATGGTCAGACACAAGGTAGTTTTATGTCAAACATGTATTGCAGCCAGCGTTACTTAATACTCCATCTCGCATGACTTTCAGCCATCCTGGTACGTTAAGCATCATGGGAAAGTGAGAACAACTGGAATGTCAAAAGGTAGTTTTTATTTCATTATGGATTGGCACTGCAGCTGCTGTGAAATACACATCTCACGATTCTCTGCCATCCATTTAGCTAACAAAATGTAATGACTAATGACCTGCAGCTATTTATGGGTGCTCTATCAAGCTGAATGAGGGTAGGCCCTGTGTTTTTGGTCTCCCTGGAGAGCCGAGGCAGTTGCATTACCAGAGAACCCATCTGCTTTCATTGGCTGGTCCTTTCTCTCTTTAAAGCAGAAGCTGCAGCGGTGGGAAAGCTGCTGTTGCTAGCTGGATTAACAGTTGAATCCTGGTAAGGGACTCTTGTCTCGCATATGAACTGGTAAATGTCCTGTTTGTTGTTACTTGCTGCATGGCTTTCACTGTATTCTCCTTTACTATCCCCACACTAATCCTCTGTGATTTCAATACAACCATTGACAATCTCTCCTCCCCTGATATCTCCCCTTTTAGTTTGTCACAATGGACTACCTCTTTCACATACTGCGGCAGCCACCAAACTTACCTTGTCTTAACAATTGTCTCTCATTTCTGAAATACAGACCTACTCTTTCCTCATCTAAAAGACCTCCATAAACCTATAGAATCCGTGAACAACTACAACTGACTTTCACACTTCTGTTGTTATAGCATTGTACAACCTTCTGCTAGCCTAAGCTTTAGAGGAGGTTGCCCCAACACCAGTTGTGCGCCACTCCCCACACCTTCCACCTTGGCTATGGCACTCCAAACAGACAACTAATGGCGCAACAACTAATGGCGCTCTCGTACTGCTGAGCACTATTCCTGATATTTCTACCGCTGTTGAGAATCTTAAATCCATGCAACAGACCAACTTGGCTGCCTTGGTGTTACCTGTGACTCTGACTACCAAAAGCAATAGTCAGTTTCTCTGCCATATCCCTTCTGGATTAGTGTAACTGCTTACTAACTGACCTCCATCACTCCATTCTGAACACCACTACCATTTTTCTTCATCTGCCGTCCCTCTGTGCTATTCCCTCCACTGGCTCCAGAATAAAATCTCTGACCCTTGCCTACAATGTCCTGAAAGGGACAGTCTAATGTCTGTGGCACTCTTTTAATTGATACAAAAGTACATTCTTACAAAAAAAATTAAAATAAAACACTTACCTGACAGAATTTGCAGCCATGCTGCGCAACTGCCTTCTTCCTCCATGACTAGAGGGTCAGAGGATTAGTTGTAATGCAGTGAACTTTGTCGATAAGTGGAACAGCATCCTAACAGAAGTAATACAGTGAGGAAATATACTGAATATAAGACAATAGCAAGGACTAAATAAGATGTGTTTTTTACAGAGATAAAAACAGACGGACTGGATGCCCGATCTAGATCTGTTGTCAAATTCTATGTTTCTGTGCTTTTCTCTTTTTCTTTAATTTTTTGCTATTCCTCACTTAATGTTAAACATAATTTTTATCCTGTGCAGGTTAATGTTCCTACCACCCCGCCGAGCCCCACATTACTCATCTAACGCTTGGCCGGCTAAGCAGAATGTTTTTCTGTACACATACGGTAGCAAGAAGCTATTTTATTTCCTCCAGCAAGAAAACATCTTAATGACTTAGAAATGCTGTCAGTTTCCTCTACAAAAGAATAGTTAGCGATTTCAAAGTAAATTCATAAGGGCAAAATGTAGCTTGGTTGTTTTAACCCGTCCGTGATTTTCGTCTAGCCTATGTTATAGGAGAGAAAAATGCATGGTTTGCCATTCAACTACTTGTCTTAACTCAAATGTGTGGTTGCAGATGATAGATGACCCCCCAGAATTTGAATATTAATTTATGAAAATAGAAAAGGCCTGAATATAAGACTTATCTATAGGAAAAAAGTTTTACTAGTAAATATTCACATGTAAACCGTTTTTTCATTATTTAATAAAAACTATGATTGAAGAAATGTTTTTTGTTTTTATTTCCTTTTATTTGCCACTCTGCCCCAGTTATGCACATCTGCACCCCCAGATATACCTTATATACCACTCTGCCCTCCAGAAATGCCTTATACCCCTCTATATGCCACTCTGCCTCTCAAATAAGCCACTCTGCCTAAGATATGCTTTTGAACCCCCTATTTGCCACTCTGCCTACCAGACTTGCCAGAGGTCCTGAGGGATCCCTGGGGTGGAGCAATTGGAGAGCAGGGTGGGCCAATGCTCCGTTTCCCATTCTGTGGGAAATCCATGCTTTTCCAAGAGGTTAGAGGTCTGCAGGATCCAGTCCGGGATTACTATGGGACCTGCATCAGGCACAGGTGCTGGGCATTAAAACCCTCTGGAGCTTGATGAGCAGAGAGACTGTTAGGGAAGAGGAAGCTCCCCTGTGCTCCCAGGGCAAGGAGAGGCCCTGAAAAAGACCATTCCTGAGCCAAGAGAGGCAATACCCACCTGGACCTTTGTGTGCTGTCTGGAGGAGGCCTGGCTTAGTTAGGTCTGGCCGGTGTGACATAACCTTCCTGTGCTCCACCATAGAAGCCCAACTTACCAATGCATCCCCAGACTCCCTGGTGTCTAGCAGGGGTAGCCGGTGGACGTCTGTGCAATGCGCGTAGACAGCTTCCACTGTCTGCAATTCCACCGGCTACCCCCGCTAGACACCAGGTAGTCTGGGGGTGCATTGGTAAGTTGGGGGGGTGGCAGAGTGGCATTTCTAGGGGACATAAAGCATATCAGGGGGCAGAATGTCATATGAGGGGGACATAAAGCATATCTGGGGGCAGAGGGGCATATCTATAACTAAGGTACATTCAGAATTAAGGGGGGGACCTTAAAATGGCTATTGGTTTTCCAAATTTCTGTTTGTATATAACCTATGCTGACTAAGTGCATAATAGATGGCAAAAATGTTAAAATACATGTATTCCTGTTCATTAGATAAAACACTGTTTTACCATTCCACTAATGTGCATTTTTTTCTTTAAAAATACATTTTTCTTTAAAATAGCATCAAACGTTAAAGATGCGGCTTATAATCGGGTGCAGCCTATAATCGAGCCAATATGGTATATACTGGTATATATTTATTAAAGTAAAGATTTTACTAGAATTTCTACTTATATAAGACTGTATAGTAACAATAAGAATCTGATAATCTTTACAGATTTACCGCTCATTAATACATTATTTAACTTACTCTAAATGAAATAAATGAAATATATGAAAGCATGTTAGTGAAATATTTTGTATGTTTTAAACGTAATAATTCCTAACATGTTTTGGCCTCTTCCATACTTGCACGTTTGGTCGCTTTCTATTCTGTGTCACATTACAGTCTGTAACATTATTTAAGTTTCCTTAGATTTCATTGAAGGTGAGGTGGTTTACTATGATCTGATTAGACGTACACTGGTTACTTGTGATCTCCGTGGATTGGTGGTGTAGGAGTTGAACTACTTACAAGTTTGTGTTACATGTTTTTGAAAGATCTATTTTTTTGACAGCCCATTGAACCAAGCCCGTTGTCTCTAGTGAGACTAGGAGGCTGTTATGGCTGCCATTGGCAATAGATCAGTATCTTATAGCTATGGTTAATGAATAGTAACCCCTTGTTAGCTGATTATTTAACTTTTTATTCCCCCTTTTATGTTGATGTCTGTAATAACTTCCTTTAGTTGCACATAGTGTTACAATATCACCTGTCTGAACAGTTAGTAGTGTTCTTCTGGCAACCCAGTTCATGAAAATCCTGACACACAGTTGATGTTGTTGATGTTGCTTCCCAAGGCAGTTTGGAACTCTGTAGTGAGTGATGCTACAGAGGAAAGGTGGCTGTCACAAGCTGTTTAGGGCAAAGGTGGAACTGCGGCACATGTTGCTTGGTGAGGTTGGAGGGCCCAGGGGCAATTTTTGCACCAGAGCCCTATGGTTTCTAGTTACACCCCCTGCACAGTGACATACTCACACACACTAACATACTTACACACATATACTAACCTACACACACATAGTATACATACATAGACTAACATCCTTACCTAAATAAAGTAACATACACACATACAGCAACATACTTATACTGTACCTATGTATTTACACTTACACACACAACCTACCTTGGCTGGCTGGGGGGGGGGCTCAGGGGGAGTAGTGCCAGCTTTTATGCTCCTTCAAGGTCCTTACACACTATATCTGAGTGCCGGGAAAAAGATGAGAATAGTACCGGTTCTACCTTCCAGATGGCAGCCCTGATGTGGCTTTCAGTATGACAATGTGTATATCCTTGTGTACATGCTCTGAAACACTCTTCCACTGTTTTCCAAAAGATGTGTAAATATTTGGAAACAAGTTCATCTTTTAGCATCATCTATGCCAAGGGAAGCAATTTTACCAGCTGCTTAATGAAGCTCCTTGGGCAGACATGCCAGGCTAACTCTGTCAGTCATAAGACAATATACCACATGCATTTTGTACTCATTCCAGGATAACAGCTATGATAATGTCTGGGGCTCATGTCAAAATCCTTCCTTCTGTATTTAGAGATTTAGTGTTGTTTGTTTAGCTAAGCTTATCTCTCTCGACACCCTTAAAGGTGCGATCCAAGATACCTGTTTTGCAATCCAAAACACTGCCACTGTCATAGCTATTTTGTATTGTTAAATTAATTTCCTAAAATGACCTTTTGTTCTTTTTATCAGCGTGATAATTCTTGACATTCAAAAAAACTTTGTTATGCTATATGACCAAAACTATGTGGAAACCTGCCCATCACACCTACATGAGCTTATTGGCTGTCCTATTCCAAAACCATGGGCATTAATGTAGAGTTGGCTCCCAATTTGTGGCTATGGCAGCCTACATTTTTTCTGGGAAGGCTTTTCATTGGATGCATCAGTGGAAAATTATGCCCATTCAACAAAAAAAAGAGCATTTGTGAGGTCAGTGACTGCTGTTGGATGAGAAGGTCTGGCTCGCAATCGGCATCCCAATTTATTCCAAATGTGTTCAGTGAGGTTAAGGTCAGGGCTCTGTGCGGGTCACTCAAGTTCCTTAACACCAAACTCATCATGCAGAGAGAGGAAATGGTCTTCCCCTAATTGGTGCCACGAAGTTGGAAGCATACAATTGTCTAAAATGTGTTTGTGTGCTGTAGCATTATACCCTTTATTGGGCTACCATTATTCCTTCTACACCAAAGTTTACAGTAGGCAATATGCATTCCAATTAGTAGTGTTCTTCTGGCAACCCAGTTCATGGAACTCCGGACGCACACTACTTGAATTGATGTTGCTTCCCAAGGCAACTCTGTAGTGAGTGATGCTACAGAGGACAAGTGATTTTTATGTGCTATGCGATTCAACACTCAGCCACCCCACTCTGTGAGTGTGTGTGGTCTATTGCTTGTTGTTACTCCTAGACGTTTTCACTTGAGAATGATTACACTGAACCAGGTCAGAGCTTGTTGAGCAGAAATTTCACAAACTTACTTGTGCCAAAGGTGGCATACTATGACAGTGCCATGTTCAAAGTCACTGAGCTCTTCAGTACTATCCATTATACTGCCAATTGTGTGTATATGTCTGATTTTATACACCCGTGGGTGCAACCGAAAGAACTAAAGTAATAATTAGGAGCTGTGTCCACATACTTGATCATAAAGTGTATGTATACATACCAGGACACCCATGGGTGTATGAAACGTAACAGACTTTCAAGGTGATTAACAAACTTGTCAATAAACACAGATAGCATGTACATTTTGCCATATTTCATGTATATATATATATATATATATTGTAACAAGGTGCGGGGTGTTGTCGTGGAAGGGGTATACATTCCCCCTCGATTTTGCAGGGTTTTGTATGATATATAGGCCAGGCTGGTGCTCCACCCCGCAGTTTACATGCACCTGGACTGACACGGGTTCCAGGCCGGGAGTTTGAGCTGACTCCAATGCACTGGTCAGCTGCAAGTAATTAGCTGCACTGACTGCATTATAACCTCACCTGTTGGACAGAGGGAGAGGAGAGAAAACACAAAAGAGACCATCAAAGAGGTTGGTGGGATTGTGTTTTGTTTTAGTTTAGACCCTTAGTAGTGAGGGAGTTATATGTGAGTAAGCGCTCAGACGAGCTAGGCTTTTGTTTGTAGGGAATTTGTGTTCTATGTAATCCTGTACATATCGTCATAAGTGTACTACAAATAAATCGTGGGTCATTACCTAACTGAGATGTCCGAGATACCCTAGAGGACCGTGCTTTTTGGTACCCTGTGTGGGTGCAGGATCACAATATATATATATATGTGTGTACATTCTGTTTCTTTTGTTAATTTTTCTTATTTAACATACTGAATTCAAGCATCCCTAAATCCTCTGCTATCTAGAATCTGAGTTGAGAGAAAATAAACTTTTATGGCTAAGCGGCAGATGGTCAGTGTGGTATATGTCTTCCGAAGAGATAGCTCACATTTAAATTTTATAGGGAGGCACTTCAGAAGCAGCCGTACGAGACAGATGCAGAATGGCAAAATGAGAGCTGAAAAAAGACAGAATACACTGGCTGATTTGCATATATAAATATTTAAATTGCCACCACATTTCTGTGATTGGTAAAGTTAATAACCTTTTCATAACCTTGAGTCAGAGATTACCAAATCCCATAGATGACAGCCGAGAGTTTAAAATGCCCCTATCACATGCAAAGCACACTTTCGCAAGTGCTAGAAAATATAGCCTAATATATCAAGTTAATGCAGTTTATTCTATAACACAGCACAAGAAAACCTCTACTAAGCATTGTGTGCCTGTGTCTAACGTATTGTGACATGGGTGTTTTCTGAGAGAGGTTTAAAGGATCATTATGACATGGATGCAATGGTAATTAAGAAATAATTTAGCATGAAACCGGGAAACTAATTGCTTTTCTATTAAACGTATTGTTCTATGTATTGTTGAAATGGAAAGATCTTTTGATTGTCTAGGGAGGATACACTAAAACAATTTCGCCGATCAAAATATCTAATGGCTTGCTTACTATATCAGTGCAAAGACAATGAAATCTAAATGAAATATATGAAAGCATGTTAGTGAAATATTTTGAATGTTTTACACATAATAATTCCTAACATGTATGCCTCTTCCATACTGGCACGTTCTGTCGCTTCCTATTCTGTGTCACATTACAGTCTGTAAGAAACAGGGGCCGTGGTAATGATTCCAAGGTGGAATATTAGGGTGAAATCTATAGACCACAACCTAGAGGAAATATAGCCAGCATGTAAACCAGGGTTTAAGTCACAGGTCATCCTGGTACAGTCATTGTTGAAATTGGAATTATTTTCATTCCTGAAATGTCATGACAGTAACTAATGAAAAAACCCCGGCAGTGTTATGTTGGCTTAGGGAACATGACTTTGGCACAGTTCAGTGGTCTCATGCAAGATATGTTAATTATGTACAATATCTGACCCATACTTTAATTGTCCTAAACGTCTATTAAGATCCTGTGCCCATTGTCCTACAATCCACTCAGCCACCCTCTTTACCTCTAAACCCTATTTGCTTCTTGCTAACCCCAGTCTGGTTTGCCTACCTGTTGGTAAATCTTAGTTGTCTGCTGAATAGATACCTATATGTTAACATTATTTGAAAATCACACTTCTTTTTGTTTTGCTGTTACTATTGGGATGATGTATGTTGTTATATCAATTTAAGCACCAAATACAATTTGTATTCTTCTGTGTAAACAAACCAAAAACATTTGTGCAAGAAGAAATATTATTGCTGTCCTATTGTGCAACATTAGAGCTACATCATGTCCTAATGACATGGTCTTCATCATGATCACTGGTGAACGTCTGTCTTTATTTTTAGTTAACGATTGATTTATGTTAAAAGATGAATAAAGTTTGAATGACACAATTTCAATTACTTGTTGACTATAGTCAAGCCCTGGAAGTCCATTATTGCCCAATAGCTTTGCTAAACACTGGGATTAAACAAAACAACTCAATGTTTAATGCAATTATGGAGATCACAAAATACTAGAGAGATTATGTCTTGTAACATCAAGTCATTCTTGGAACCACAGAACCACTAGGTCAAAAGTTTGTTATTTGTGGAGTCAAAAAGAGTTAATGTACAGTTTTCTTGTTTTAAAGTACCAGAGAAGCAGTGCTCACCGGGCAATCTCCGGGTCAAACTTGGAGAGTTCCCAGGTATGCTTATACGGCATTATCATATTCTGCAAGGGTGCACAATGGGTAAACAGGTCATAACAATAGGTGCATCATATAACAATAAACAAAACCAAAAGATAAGGAGAAAGCTGCTCAAATGAGCATACAAGTCAACCAACACCCTTGCACTATGACATTTTACATTTGGGTCCAAACCCGGGTATCTAATACAGAAGTTGGGTAACATCCATGACTGATTTGATTTAATGGAACTAGGGCATTATCACAATATAATAAAACATCACAATAATAATAGAACATTAAAGGAGTTGGTAAAGGTTACTGTGGAACAGGGAACAGTTGTGTGAAATATAAGAGCCAAGTAGAAAATTAAGGAGCCTGTCTGGTTTTCTACAGTTACAGTTAATATGGGTGAAAAAAATGGAAACTTGCTAATCTTTAAGAAACTGTTACGGCAGGACCTGGACAACACAGATAATGCACCCACTATGCAGAGACGTATTCACAGCACGGAGAGTTAAGACAGAAAGTCCAAGGCAAACAAACAATACCGGGCCAGAGCCAGATAATCGTAGTCAGGAGGTTCCGAGGTTGGGGCAGGCAGCAAGGGAGCGAGGTCAGAGAAACAAAGGTTTGGAACAATGGCGGGAAAACGGACTATCGACCAATGGGAGAAGACGTGACGTCATCGCGACCGGCACCAGTGACTGGCGTCGGCGCAATAAACAAAAGAGTTAGCGATTGCTAAACCGGCAAGTGACGCAGGTCTACCACATTAGTGGCTGCAGTACGGGCAGAACGTCGCGGACGTGCCGCAGCACCTCGCTTATAACTCTGCGAGTGCTGCCGCCGCGGCAGCTTTTGGAGGATCGTTGGTGCGTCGTGGGCAGCTCACGGCGGTTGGCATAGCGTAATGCGGCCGCCGTGTGCAGTATGCACATCACCCGTAGAGGACATGCGTGCGTCATCGCGAGCGAGCCGCCCACCCGCGGTCGACCGACCGGGGCGGAAACGGTAGGTACAACAGAAACATGACTTGGCACTTGTCTTAATATCTGTACATTTGCATGATAAGAACTCAAATGTTTAAATGCAGACTGCATAGTAGGTGTGAAATAAATTAAGACCTCTCAAATACCCATGCCTCGTGATATTAATTTCATGGCCCAAGGCTTGACTCTGTTATACACTCACTGGCCACTTTATTACGTAACCTGTTCAATTGATTGTTAACATAAATAGCTAATCAGCCAATCACATGGCAGCAACTCAATGTATTTAGGCGTGTAGTCAAGACAACTTGCTGAAGTTCAAACCGAGCATCAGAATAGGGAAGATTTAAGTGACTTTGACCGTGGCATGGTTGTTGTGCCAGACTGGCTGGTCTGAGTATTTCAGAAACTGCTGATCTACTGGGATTTCCACGCACCACCATCTCTAGGATTTACAGAGAATGGTCCGAAAGAGAAAATATCCAGTTAGAGGCAGTTGTGTGGATGAAAATGCCATGTTGATGTCAGAGGTCAGAGGAGAATGGGGAGACTGGTTCGAGATGACAGAAAGGCAACAGTAACTCAAATAACCACTTGTTACATCCAAGGTATGCAGAATACCATCTCTGAACACACAACGAGTCGAACCTTTAAGCAGATGGGCTACAGCAGCAGAAGGCCACACCGGGTGCCACTCCTGTCAGCTAAGAACAGGAAACAGGCTACAATTTGCACAGGCTCACCAAAATTGGACAATGGAAGACTAGAAGAACGTTGCCTGGTCTGATGAGTCTCAATTCCAGTTGTGACATTCAGATGGCAGGGTCAGACTTTGGCGTAAACAACATGAAAGATTGGATCCATCCTGCCTTGTATCAACGGTTCAGGCTGTTGGTGGTAGTGTAATGGTGTGGGGACATTTTCTTGGCACACTTTGGGCCCCTTAGTACCAATTGAGCATCGTTTAAATGCAACAGCCTACCTGAGTATTGTTGCTGACAATGTGTATCCCTTTATGACCACAGTGAACCCATCTTCTGATGGCTACTTCCAGCAGAATAATGCACCATGTCACAAAGCTCACATCATCTCAAACTGGTTTCTTGAACATGACAATGAGTTCACTGTACTCAAATGGCCTCCAAAGTCACCAGATCTCAATCCAATAGAGCACCTTTGGGATGTGGTGGAACAGGAGATTCTCATCATAGATGCAGCCAACAAATCTGCAGCAACTGCGTGATGCCATCATGTCCATATGGACCAAAATCTCTGAGGAATGTTTCCAGCACTTTGTAGAAAGTATGCCACGAAGCATGAAGGCAGTTCTGAAGGAAAAAATGGGTTCCAACCCGGTACTAGCAAGGCATACCTAATAAAGTGGCCAATTGTCATGTTGTGGCAATAAGTGAGTGTTATCAAAATATGAAAAGTTAAGTAGTATTGGCCATTAAGTTATAGTAAGTTAGACCAAGAAAACATTCAGTGAAACACCTTTTACTTTTTTAACCACTATCAATAATTCTTCCTGTTTACTATAACAACCCCACAATTTGAAATATGTATTGGCTTGAATTTGAATGTGAATCACATTCCAACCATGGAACATCAAAGAGAAAACAGGGGAGCATATACAGCTGTAAGCAATACGTTCTGTTCTTTTTTTCTCTCCATTTCTTTAGAATTCACCCTTTTTGGTCCTTGGTATAAAAAAATATTACAACTTCTAGCTTATTAGTTGTGACTGCATAACTGTTCTGTTGCGAACGAATGTTAGGTATCAAAGAAGCTTCACTCCTCTATTCCTAGTGCTCACACAGTCATCTTCTCTGGCATATTCCTATTAAAAGAGTTACTGCACCCAAGGGATCTCAGTATAAACAGATAAAGCCACAGCACATTGTACACTACTGAAAAAGAGTGGCTTATAACACTCTAAGTGACTTAGAATGTAAGGGGAATATGTTATTATGGGTAGACAAACCATATTAAATTATTGACTTAAAAACAAGTTCTGTTTGCTTTTCATGCAGACTTTCAGCTTCTCTGTTTGTTTTTATGTCATAGTTTGTCCTGCTTCTGAAACCGGTATCATTTTTGGGAGTGATTATTATTAATCAAATTTTTTTCAATTTAGCAACAAACATAACAGACCAAGCACAGAAATGACAGCAAATACTGCTATATAGATCTCAGTGCAGGATGGATTAATTCAACATTAGAAATTGATTGAATTACCAGGGCACCCATTGCTCTGATTAATTTAAAAAAAAAAGTATCAAAATACAATGACAATATTCATATAATGCATTTCTACACAGTAATAAACAGAAACTCAAGCCCTGCACCATAGAGGTTGAGATTTGTTTATCTGAAGTAGAATCAAATGTATCCTTCAAGGCACAGTTGGTATGAAGACTTAAAAAAAAGTACAAACCTTGGGCATTTTTGTTTTATGTTCACTTTGAAAATTTCATGGCCTTGACGGTTTTGCCTGTTTGGCCTTTTCCTATCTTATTTAATTAAGAATTTTCACAGACTGGCACTACTAAAAGCTGGAGGGACCTCTCCCAGCAGAGATATTTGTATGGTATTTAATCTTAAAATGCATCTGCATAAGGCAACAAGGGTATAGGGAGAACCTGCCTCATTCGTCCCTATTCTCCTACTTCTTTGCCTTCTAAACCTGGATCAGAGCCAGCAGCACTGCCTCATTTAAGCTTTGGAAAAACATATGTTTTCCAGACTGAATCCTAAACATCTTTTACATCAAAAAAGGGAACATGTCCATTGTTTATCCGGGGTTAACTCAGGGGTATAACAAGCTTGTTGAAGGAACACTATGGGTGAATAATCAAACTAATAAAACATAGGAAATTCACTTAGGTCTCCTAACCCAGGATTCATAACACCCCCACCCTTTTTTCTGCAGATGACATCACTTACATAGCTATGTTCATGAACCTCCTTTGTTTTATTGAGTATGTTATACACAAACGGTATTAGGTTCTTTCTATGTATGTATGAATGCAAAAAATAATTGTAATATATAAAGTGTTCATTATTTTATATAAAGAAAAATATTGTCCAAATATAAAAATACATATAAAATGGGATAGTGTTCATCTGTATGACCAGAGGGAATGGGAAACATGTGGGCATATACCGAATAGCATACAATGCTCAACAGAGCATTCTCAACAGAACTAGCTTGTATCATTATAACATTAGACTTAAAAAAGATTAATATTAGTTTAAACACATAAAAGTAAAAATATTATAAACAGGTCATACATCATTCTCAACAAGGCATTTCGAAAAATATATACACCTTCACTTTTAACATTCTTGGCATGAATTAGCTTTTATAAATTTCTAAACGGTAGACTTTGGAGGGCTTCTGCTGGAAGGATGATTGTGAGGCAGTCTTTCTTATCTTTGCTTGGACTGTCTATGAAATCAATTGGGCCATGGGCATTACTAGTTAAGGCAAGTCAACATCTGGATACAGTAACCCCCTCTGTCATTTGTTGAGGATAATTATAAAACAAGATATCGCTATTTTTTGCAAACTGATTTTATGCTGACACAAATGAAATTATTAAAGAAAAATTGTAAGGATGTCTTTTCTTCACTATAGCTGTCTAAAGCTAGCAATACCATTACCTATGTTATGGTGAGTAAAGGTGATGGAAAACCCTTAAAATTAAGGGGGTAGAAGAAGCATTATTAAACACTCATCTGCAGACACCAGACAAGCCAGAAGGCTTGTTTTTTCCCTCAGAAATCTCATGTTGCTGCCACAACCACAAGGGATTCTGGGTAGGCGCATGCAAATAAGGTCAACAATAATCACCTTTTGCCTCTATATCCACAGCTGCCCATGAGTGGTGATCTGGCTACTGCACCTCTTACCCGAGTTTTGTCTAAAGGCTTCTTGTACAGCAGGCAATTACTTTTAAGGGTTCCATGTATAAAGTGGATATAGAGGCAAAAGGTGATTGTTGTTGACCTTATTTGCATGCGCCTACCCAGAATCCCTTGTGGTTGTGGCAGCACCATGAGATTTCTGAGGGACAAAAAACAAGCCTTCTGGTTTGTCTGGTGTCTGCAGATGAGTGTTTAATAATGCTTCTACTACCCCCTTAATTTGCTTCTACTAAAGCTAGCAATGACATGGTATTATAAACTTAAAAATGAAAACTGTTTTGTAAAACCAAATAAAATATAAATAACATATTACAAACTGAGAATTAATCAGTATTATCGAATTACATTGTTACAGTTTCCTTAAGCCCTCGCATATTTATACCACTGTATGTTTCCATACCTTCCAAGATCCCGAAGCTAAAGACTAGTTCTTTCTTCTATATGCTTATCAGAATGGTCTTTGTATTATTCTTGTTTCAGATAAGCTGCTTTTAGTTGTTCATATGGATTTTAGTCCCTTCATATGTATTTCTAGTTCCTTCACCATCTAGTAGGAAGGTCATTTGAATAGATACCTATAGAATCTGTAAGCATACATCACCACTCCATCTACCAGACAAATATTGAATTTAATTTAAATACTGTGCACTTAGCAAATGGCTTAATAATTCATGTGTTAGCAATAAGTTACATTTGAGGGGCACAAAAGATTTAGAAATATCATACACCTATGCTGTAGGAATGGTTCTAGATGAGCGAGGAAATACTGCTTTTTAGGTTATTTTTTAGGTTATGTTTGAATGAGAATGTGTGATTGAGGGAATGAATTTGTGAATGAATGAATTAGTGTGTGTGTGTGAGATAGCATGGATGTGTAAGTGCTGGAAACTAGGCATAATGGGACTGTGATTGCTGTTATTAATTTATATATGATGTATATATGATTGTTGACAGCAATCACACTCCTATCATGCCCAGCCAACCAGTTCATGCTGGAATCTGGGTATGCCTGAGATTGCTGTTAACAATCATAATATATATATATATATATATATATATATATCACATTGTTATTACATTTTGTACAATTTTGGTGTGTAGCTTACTTTTATTAAAAGTGTGGGATTTTTTAATTATTTTTACCTTGAATTTTCTGTTTTGGTCCAGAATTTTCATTTTGGTGTATCCCTAGGATAAATAGAACTATTTCATTTTTATCCAGAATCCTGAATTTGTAGTCACAAAACTTTTTAGGCCAGAAATCAGTGAGAGGAAAAGTAAAGGTTTTGTGTCATTTACTTTATTTTAATCTGCATATTTTATTAAAGGGCATATTTTCTCACAGTGAAAAATGAGTGTGGCCCTCGTACGTATACAATTCTGATGAAGTGGCCCACTGCAGAAAAACCTTGGACACCCCTGTCCTAGATGACGCAAAATACTCCTTAGTCTTTACTGCCCAAATCACACTGTATGTTTCTACTCTACATTCTGCAATGACCAATTATGTTGTCCAGGATAAGAGGCCTAGATTTAGCTATGATGAACTTGCCTTTCCAAAACAGAAAGGGGTCTACTTTAAATGCTACCAGGTAGCTTATCTGCTCTGAGTGGAATAATGGACTATATTGTGGAAAATCCAAACTACTGATTTCTCACAAACTGCTCCTATGGATCACCTTGGGCTCGAATAATTTTCTAGGCTTTCTGTTTCTCTTTGATACTACCGCACCACAAGACCACCATATGCACTACAGGAAATGTTCAAAACGGGAGGGCTTTTTTTCACTTGCACGTCTATGGTAATATTTCCCTGGAAAATGGAATATCATTGATTTTGATGTGTTAGGTGTGGATTCTGCATCACCTGTGCAGCAAGTAACATGCCTTGTGGGACATCGCTGAAAGAAATCTGAAGGGGGAAAAAAAGCAACCAAGACAGAAACGTGAACACAGGGGCCCAGATTCCCGAAATGTAGTACCAAGGGTTGTGCAAAAGAGTAATCAGGAAGGTCCAATAGTTGAGGCATGTAACAAGAGTCAATAGCAATTAACCAAACGGGTCGAGACAGATGTTAGAAACAGGGAAGGTACTGTGTAACATGACAGCAGACAGGATAAGGTAGAAAGGTAACAACAGGGGTAGGGGCACTTGAATAACCATGCACTGATTTGTCCAGGGTGCCTAATGTGTCATTTAATTATGCTGTTCATGTTTCAATGTGTCAATCACGTTCACACAATATTCATAAATGACCTAATGCGTGTACGTTCATTTTGGAAAGCATGTAATAGCAGATAGCGGAGACCCATGTGAGGGTGGAGGATACGGCTTGCAAAAGTGTTATATTTGGTGACATGTATGCAGGAAGATGGAGCAATGCATGCAAATGGGGCAAGAATACAAGTCACAGGTGCACTGCCGGATTCTTAAAGCTAAGGCACAGCCACCACAACCTCCCTAATTCCCCAGGGTTCCTATGCTCCATCATTATTTGGTTCTTACCCTTTCTCTTTATCCTGCTTAAATCCATCCCCACCACCAAAAAATGTTATAGTACTGTATTTGATTACCTTATTGTACATCATTACCTTAGATATGTTAAAGAAAACACACATATACACATACAATGACCTCACACACGACTGCCCATTTATATGCATATACACATACACTGCCATTATACACACATATACACACACACCAGCTTACAAACATACAAATACCTACACTGCCCTTACACACAGACACTGCCCATACACACACACCGGCTTACAAACACACACATATAAGCACATACACTGCCCTTACACACTGCCTTTATACACACCTGCCCATTAACACACATATACACATACATTACACTGCCCTTACACACGACTGCCCTTACATTCACCTGCCCATTAGTTCGCATATACACATACATTGCCCTTACACACAACTGCCTTTATAAACGTACACACAGCTTATAAACATAGAAATAGCTACACTGCCCTTACACACACACGCGCCAGCTTACAAACACACACATATATACACATAAACTGCCCTTACACAAGCCTGTCCATACACACACATATATATATACACACACCAGCTTACAAACAGACGAATACCTACACTGCCCATACACACACACACAGTGCCCATACACACACATGTACTGCCCATACACACACACACACTGCCCATAGACACACACCAGCTTACAAACACACACATATACACAGCCCTTACACCCCTTTCCCCTATCTCTTATTTTTCTCATCTTCCATAATCTTCTATCTTCCATCCTGTGGTGGGAGCATGAGGTCTGTCACTCCAGGCCTCTGCTGTAGTGCTCCCTCATCACTATGTGACGTCATATCCCGGCGTTCTGCATCATTTATCGGCACGTAAAGATTAGGGAGAATGGAAGCACTCCCTAATGTTGGCCCTGCTCATCGGACACCTCCTCCCTAGACCAACGCTGATGGAGCGCACTGCCCACAGGACCTCCTGATGAGCAGGGCTGGTTGGGGAGAGAACAATTGTGCAGCTGCCCCCTCCCCTATAGATATGGTACTGTTTTAGTGGCCCTGTTGAGCTGTTGGGGAGATCCGTGATCTCCCCAACAGTCCTGGGGCGGCTGTGCGCCCCTAGCAGCTGCGCCCGAGGCGAGTGCCTCACCCTTCCTACGGCCTTGCAAGAACCAGATACCGGTACTTACTTGAGCTGACAGTTTGCATTCTATCAAAAAAACCCAAAAAACAAGACAGACCAAAAGGAATATTGGGCATAATTACATTGTTGACTAATTCCTTAAAAGCAGCTTTACCATGCAGAGTATAAATGTCGTCACCAAATATATAGTCATGACCAAAGATAATATTATCTTCCATTTCTGCCTCTTATAAATTTGTATTACAAATTGTGTGATTTTATGATATCAGATGTGAAATATAACTTAAAATTTGAAAAAAAAATATTGTATTGTATCGTACAGTACTTGTTCCCTGTATTTACATGAGGGTAGAAAAAATCCTTATTTGCATTTAAAGGAAATACACTCAGGGTTTGAATGCTGAGATAAAGTAATATTTTTTACGTTAAAGTAAATAATTCCCAAATTAAATCACTCTGATGTATTTTTAGATTAAAATAAGCATCGTAAAAGTATTAGAAACCCACTTTACGTGTATACAATGTCAAGAGCCATCATAGAGGATTATCTTTCAGTTCGGAGGATTTGGATGCTTATCCCCCCCCATTATGTTAATGTTAAAGCACTACTTATTGACCAAAAAAAGGGGAAAGGACTTAGAGACAGGACTAAACCCAACATGCTGACATAGTCCAGCATCTTACTAAGTATCTCCGAAACCATCACATGGATTAAATATAATGATAATGTAATGTGGACATATGAATATCTTAATAACAAAGTGATTGCTAATGGAAAATCAAACACAACACAACAAAAAAGGAAAAGCACTAACATACATGTTGGTGAAAAAAGAATTGTGAAAAGATATGGATACAATCTAATGTATAATAGTGTGTGATGTCCCAACTATGTAAATGATCATATTATGTGAATAGTTGTATAATTGACAGCACAGAGCTTACATAGAACCTAGCGCAATGACAAAAAGCAAGATCCACTAAATTCTCATTCAGAATCCGAGATGATTGTGTAGAGTAAAATATTGTTGACGGAATCATGAATACTTCCAAGAATTTGACACATTGCATATTACATTTCCATGTACGGTTAAAGATTTGCCTTGTATTTATGAAGTTACAACATTTTCATTTTTCATGTACAGTTTGAGCTTTTTGGAGATCCCTTAAATGATTGTTTAATTAGTGACTCCTGATTTTTTATTGTTATTAAAAAGTGAAGCAAGAAACGCATACAGTCTAATAATATGGTATACAAATCAATAATTTATACAATTTCAGGTAAATACGTAAGAATCTCTTTCCTCAAATCTAACAGAATGCATATTTAAAGAAAAGTATTGTATATCTACCTTTTCCTTACAGGTAAAATTGAGATATTATATAATCTATATATATATATAAAATTACCATTTGTATCGCTTATACAAATAATAATAAAAACAAATATATGCATACAATATTTTCTGTATTACCATGATCATATTGCAATTGCTTACTGAGAGCTTACACTCTCCTAAATGCTAGTCTAATTAGCCTCATGAATATATATGGACTAAATTGCAATATATATCCTGCATGCTGATATATGAATGGATTCTTCGGGACAGGATATCAAGCGATGTATCTTAATTGGGAGAAAAGGCAATACTTTTGTATTTTTGTCACTTTGTAATAAAACCACAAATGGACTAAAAATTCAAGATGCTGAAACCCAAGTTAGTTGTTTTTGTTTCGGTTGTGAAAGAATACATTTCTCCTCACCATGTAAACTCAAAAGCTCTAGTTATTTACTTTAACATGGATTCATTTCTTATTCCAGAGGAGGGGGGGAGCCGCTTGACTTCAACAGCTGCTTCATGACCCAAAAACTGTCAGTCTTCCTTGGAATAAATTGTGGAATGGTCCATCTGCCAGGCCCTGTAGGGGAGTATGTATAACCATGTTATGTTTTCCTAGGCAGAACTATTTGTATGGCTTCCAGACAAGGCACAAAGATATTTATGCCTGACGACACAAGTATATCCAACGCCAGTGATTTAGGATAAAGGCAGACACCTCAGCTTTTTGTGCTCAGTGAATTCCGAAACACCCCCTCTTTTCAGAGGCTGAATGAAAGAGGCCCATAGTAGAATCAATTCACATTGAGGGGGGCTTGAAACAGTCTTTTTCACTGGTGCTGAGTTTGGAGAGCGTTGGGCAGTTTGTGTTTAATTGTGATTGTTGAATTTGTTTTTTTTTTGTGTTTGGGAAGCCGTAAGCTGTCCCTGTTATGAAAGGAGGTGTAAAGGGCCAGCTCTTGTCATACCATTTGGGGGCTGTCATAGGGAAGTCCTGCGAGCCCAGATTTACACTAGTTACACTAACCAGCAGCAAAAACACAATATAGTTTGTATTCTTGCTTCTCCGATGGCTTCTAACTTTTATCCGGTGAGAACGCGTCTTTGCATTTTTACACGCTATACACATTTTATCTTCTTTAACATACACTATTCTTTTGCATTGACTGTATATATATATATCTTTTTTAATTTAACACTACTGAGATTAAGTACAAATCACATTACTTGAATGTTTAGTAAGTCTGTATTTGCTGTATGCCCGCCTTACCTTTTACTTCTGTAAATCCAAATTATTATTTTATACACTATTTGTTATGTCCTGTTTACCCATTGTACAACACTGCAGAATATGGTGGTGCTATATTAAACAATAAATAATAAACGGCAAACCAGCTCCTTGGAGAGTCTTTGAATGTATTATGATACATCCATCTACATGTACCAACATAACTTTAATTAGTTAAACGTAGATTTTAAATATACTATCATTCTATATGAATACAATATGAAGTTAGTTTTTATTGGCGTGAGCCGTATGTGTTCATGTGTAAAATGAATGGAAGGAGCAAAGACATTTGTTTAAATCGTATCATCAGATTAGAAAAAAACAAAACATCAGTTTTATGCGTGTAGTTTATTCACTTATTTTCCAAGTGGGACATTTTTTGCTTTTATTAACACATTCATTTCTAAGTGCCCATAACATCATGCAGCAAGTTTCTAATTGTAATCCTAGTAAAGGATACACAGAGCCATCTAGTGCACAGGACAGCCTATTACACCCTGAAAAAGGATAATCCTATAAATTGTGGAGAGAGGCTGCAACATCAATGATCCACATATATTTCAATTGTTATGGTGCACAGAACAAAGGAGATGCTACCTTCATCTTTCTTTAAGATATGGTTGCTTTGAAAATATGCGATAAAAAGGTTAACCTACAGTAAATTTGGTCTTCTGAATCCAGGGGAGTCCAGAGTGCTGGCTTTAAGAGATTAAGAAACGAGAAGATTGCTTGATATATCCCAAAACATGTAATTGTGGCATGCCATGATAACCCATAGGATTCTAAGTGTTTGTATTTAGGAACGTCCTCAACAGATATATTGATACATTTCTAGAAAGATTTTATATATATATTTAAATAAATATACAGTATGGATTGGCTCTTTAGAAAACACGGCAAACAGTATTTTAGAAGGGCAATGGTGTCTGAAAACCAATGGCATAACCATAGGAGATAAATATTGAATTCTTGCTATGGGTTAACGTGTTAAAGAGCCAGCAATTGAATTGATTTTTAGAGATAATTTTGTACAAAATCTTTTTAGATCACATATAATCAATTTTAAAGGAGAATGGCATTGTACAGCTTCATATAGAGAGACAATTTTAAATTTAAACATATGTTACAATAAATGCCTAGAACGTGCTGCTTACCTTGTGTAATCATTTTTGTCTCCACCAATAATGGAAGCCATAACACCTCCTGTTCAAAATGTTTTACTTCGCATCATGTTGCCATTCTACCCGTTTCAGCAATAGTTTGGGGTCTTAACTACAATTTAACTGCTTAATGACTGTATATAGATAAGGTCACAAAAAAAGTGCCAGGATGCCCATTAGGACAAACCTGTACACCCTGACTTTTTTGCAGAGACAGAGAGGCTGTCTAATAAGCAGCATCGCTGGCTTCTTGCCAACAGATTGAGTGCACACTACTACAATAGGAATCTCGTTAAACTTTTTTGGTGCAAGCAGGATTGGTCTGTTATTCTGTAAAAACAGACAAAACAAAAAGCAGGGTATTTCACTAGAAGCATTTGGACACCAATCTCTGATATAATTTTTCTGTTTTTAGCACTTTAGCTTTGGTTGGTTTCTTCATAGATGTTAAGTGCAGAGGTATACCCCGCATGCATAATTTTAAGAAGCTATAGAGTACATTGCAAAATAGTCGTCTTTGTAGGTGATGATAGCACACAATCAAAAGTACATCATTTAAGTACACAATGTGTATGTGACAGCTTAACACGTATATTATTTTAATAACATAATAACATAAATATACTAAAGAAACACAATCTAGTGTGAAATGACACATTTGTTTGGGCCCTCTGACTTCACCAAGTAACATGACACCCACTTCCCATAGTGCCAGCTTTCTGCCCAAACAGCTTGTGAGTGCCATCTTTGCCCACAAACCAGTTACCAGTGCCATCTTTGACCCCCAAACAACTTACCAGTGGTACCTTTTTCTCCACACAGCCTCTTGCTCCCAAACAGCTTGTCAGTGCCATCTTTGCCTCCAGACAGCCTGAGCACAAGAGGGCGCAGCATGAAGTCTGTACACACAGTACACCCGCTAAGCCTGTACACACAGTACACCCGCTAGGCTCGGTTCTGGTCTATCCCTCCAGTCATGATAAATACCTTCACTGTTGAAATACTGCTACTCTTTGAATTACTATTCAATTATATTAACTTTCCCTCCCTATTTCCCATCATATTGCTACATGCTAAATATTAAATAAGAGATAGTGTTTTTTTGTAAGAATGACAATTGCTTTAAATGCTTGCTCTGACTACTCGTTCATGTTGGAATTATCATGGATACTTAAACTTTTGAATATGGGGATTTAAGCCTCGGTTTCTCTGTCTGCTATTTAAAAACACCATCTCATCTTTGGAGAATTTGGTTACACCATATGGCCAGACATTGCATAGTTCACACCTATGTTAGTAAACCTTGACGTGCCCTATCTAATCCCTAATATGCTTGTAGGGTTTACCATGGTGTTAATTCAGTAGTACTGCATTGTTTTTAACCCACTAAGACTCTCTTGCAATTTATAGCCCTCTCTGGACACCATTAATGAGGCACCTGTGTGATGGGAGAGGCACTTAACCCAGAACCCAAAATAAATATAAACAATAAGAAAAGGAAACCAATATGGGAAAAGATTGGGGTACTCTGATGTAGTGGTGGGATAAGCAATAAATAGGAACATAGAAAGTGACGGCAGATAAGAACCATTCAGACCATCTAGCCTGCCCAACCTCTGAATACTTTTCGTAGTCACTGGCTTTATCTTAATTTAGCTTAACCTTATGCTTGCTTAAACGCCTTCACTGTATTCATTTCTATCACTTCTGTTTGAAGGGTATTCTATGCATCTACTACCCTTTCAGTAAAGTAATATTTTCTGATATCACTTTTAACCTTTGCCCCTCTAGCTTAATACTATGTAGTATTTCTTATTTTAAATAAACTATCTTTCATTTGTCATGTGTATTCCCTTTAAGTGTTTAAATGTTTGTATCTATCATATCCCCCCTGTCATGTCTTTCTTCCAGGCTATATATGTTAAGACCCTTTAACCTTTCCTGGTCATAAAGTGTGATGCAATCCTCGATATTTATGACACAGATGTTTTATTTTAAATAGAATTAGTATGTATTTGCTGATTGCTTACTTTGTTGTATGGAAATATTGGTAATTTCAACAGCACCCCAAAAATCGATGTATTTTTACAAGCTCCTCATAAGAGAATAGATAGAACATATAGGTAATTTTGACATATTAACCTGCCTTAGGAAAAAAACCTAAGCATTAACATTGTTATTTAAACCATTATCAATTTTTATAGATAAGAACAAATAGTTCCCTGAATACTTCGAAATAAACTTGGCCAGCAAGGCTTTACTCGTTGAAACACACTGCTATTTCTGCTTGCAGAAATGTCAAAACGTATTATTTGTACCAGTCGTATCAACAATGTAAATTAGGCTATAATAAGCATGTTAATAGAGAAACAGCTGTGCTTAAGTTACAACATGTTTCTAGGTTTTTGCTGATCAGTAGTCTTGTAAAACATAGTCGAAATTTTAACACTCCATGTTTACACCCGTTCCTTGATCCTTTGAGGAATTTCTGAACTCCTATGTGGTACCTTGTACTACTAGACAAACAAGACTGGAAGAATGGGAAATAATATTAGGTTGACTTTTTTTTTTTTTACAAAAATGATGCAAATACCCTATATATCCTTACAATTGCGTTAGTAAACATGCTGTTAATTTCTTATAGGCATTTTCTCCTTGACTTAACTGTGTTAGTAATGGGTCATGCGGGTTTCTTATGTTTTCATATGGAAAGAAATGAAAAGAGTAAAAGAGAAAAAATGTTCGTTTGAGAAAGAGATTGCTGAGGTCCCAAACGTTTATATGTAACATTTTCTCTTTGGCTAATACAGCAATATCCAATTTTCTTATTTTGATTTTTGGGGGAGAAAAATGAAAAAAAATCCCAGAGTTACAAAAACGGTACAACTCAAAATGCTAGGATGTTTAAGATAATGATTGGGCAAACTTTTCACATAAATAAAGTTTGCCTAATCATTTTCTTAAGGTTAAAAAAAGGTTTAATGCTGTTTTAAGATAATAATTGGGCAAACCTTACTTGTCATAAAAGTAAGGTTTGCTTAATCGTTCTCTTAAGTGTGAAAAACACTTCATTTTATAGTCTCCTTAAAAATAAATAAAGAATAACATTTGATTTAAATTTTTATGCATTTTCTGGCATGCTCACAGCACTTCAGCTTGGTTGTTGATTAGTTCATGCGGTGATAGGATCTCTCAACCACTCTGACTGGGCACCGCATTCTGAATGCTTATTGCTACTGAACAGCAATTAAAAGTTTGCTGCTACAATTCTGTGCATTCAACCAAACCTCATTCCTTCTATCATTATCCTTCTTACTGGATTTGGTTGTATGAATCTGAAAGCTCTTTGGAATAATAATAGGGTTTCTTTTAGAATAAAGCCCCAGCAGCATTCACTCTGCGATAAATATGCATATAAAGAACTAACCAAAAAGAAGGGAGAATATTTCTTGCAATCAAACTAAACGGAGACACAAAAGATAGTAGGACCCGCTCATTCCATCTGCAATGTAATCTTAACATTGCTCCTAGGGGGTGCTAAGAAGATTAATATGGACTTTAGATGCACCATGGGTCAAAAGGCCCCCCCTTATAGTGTGACGGGGGTAGAACCGTACAAGTGTGACACAGATTCTTCATATTATTATATCACCTAATGTATTTCTGTTTATAGCAAATAAACATTTTCCTTTGTTATTGGTGTTATTAGTAGTAATTGTATTATAGATAAATCGTTTCAATTAGGGCTCACCAATACCTTGAGCTATGCCTAATTGCTTGTATTTTGTATATTATCATATTTTAGATATTTTAGCATTTAGCTAGCAGCCTATTATGTCAGAGTGTGTACTAGTAATCATGCAACTATGGATGTTGCAAATGGCGTACGATGCCCCATACACAAGCCATGCATTGGTAGCAAGTAGCTTTATTTCAGCAATACATGACTTCACACATGGGGCATCTGCTTCACAAATGGGACATCTGCTTCACAAATGGGACATCTGCTTGTTAGTACCACTCATGAAGCCCAAAGTGCTGCTGTGAAAGGCCATACTTACATGCAGCGATACCTTATATTTGGCCAACATACAAGAAGTTACATAAGTATTCGGGGCCTCAAAGGTCTTTGACAACAAGAGTATTTTCTTTTAATATTTACTAATTTGGTAATGCCAATTTTTGTGTTTAAAAAGGACACATCTAAAAGTGAATCTACTGGTCTACAGATGTAGTGACCAGTACATACATACTTAAGAATAACTGCACACATTCTCTTAACCAGACCTGTCCAGCGCCCCAGGCATTCTGGATTCTGGGACCCCAACTCTCAACTCCCAACTCAAGGTTTCTGGCATTAAGATCAGGCAAGTGATATTTTCATAATTAGGGAAAACCTATTTTCTTTAACTCCGTTACAATGATGCAGGCTGTATAAGAAATATTGTTACTTCAATTCACATTTGCAGGCAAAAGAAAGAAAGAGAGATTAATTAAGAAACTGATAAATGTATCAGTGAAGAAAAGTATTTTTTAGCTAACTTAGAAAAAAAGCATCTATTTAATTTCTAACTAAACTAGAGTAACCCAGCCTTACATAAACTACTACATATGGAAACAAACTATTTAGCAAAATTAGCTGTTCAATCTGCATGTCCAGAGCTAGGCAATACTACTTGCATTGTACGTTATGATATTAAATTATCAGGTCCCTTCCCAATTTAGTGATGTTAGTGAGGTTAGCCCTAATTGCTTGTTGGATACTGTAAGCTAGCCTTATTGGTGGACCACTGTGGCAACCCTTACCTTGGAAAACACATCAGATAATACATAGCAGATCAAAAGGTTTGTTAGTCTAGATTGGCTACTTTGCAATAGGGAATAGGAGTTGTTGGTTGCAATTGATACCTTGAACTGGGCTATGCAAAAAAATATACAAAGACCTTAGACATCTGTTCCTGGAAACAGAAGAAAATTTTTCTTTAACAAAGTATTGTGTCCCCCTTAGATCCTGTTATGCGTCTGTATCCATCTTCCTCTGCAGAGAAATGGAACGATCAAGTAAGTGACTAGCCACAATAATATTTTACAAAATAACTTAATCAAAATGTAAATTGTAACACGTAAGGAGAAGATAGTTGGTTATTAAAAATAATAATAGAAAATCTATATTTGTATTTTTAATTATATTACCCTCTGACCAGCCATGCATTTACTATTATTTCAGCAATGACACTAGTAATATTTTAATTTCCATGCAATTAGCAGTTAACATTTTAATTATAATACTGCTAAACTGTAGACAAATAAACATTATTTCCGCACAATGCACCTGTCTCTGTGGTGAGATTAAGAGTAAAATGTTATGTATGTCTGAACCTCCATGGAACTCTATTAGACAAGACTGGTGATTTTCAAACGTAATAGTACTAGGAGAAAAGTCTTGAAAATGCAATAAAATGCTACATTGAGAATCCAATGCTGGACTAATCCATGTGGAAAGAAGTGGACAAACTAAGTATGTTCATATATCCTGTCAAACATAATTACTTAGGTCAGTGATGGAGGCAGTGTAATAATTTGGTAAAATGGTTGGCAAAAGGATGCCAAGTTCTCATTGACCACAGACTTGTAGTGTAGAAACATAGACCCCGTAAAAACAAACATGAATACAATACCAGGACTGTATATGAAGAGTAATATTAGAGCAAACAGAAATATTCTTTTGGTTGCTATGGTGATTTCTAAACTTTTGCTATTTTTTTTTAACAGAAACACATTTCATAAAAAAAGGATGGTGGCAAGATTTGAGCTCACAGATGAGATTATACTTTGGATAAAACTAGTTGAGGTCATTCAGTCATTGCCTAGACAAGCCTTCATTGAAGCACTAGTTTCAACATGAGCATTCCATAACAGTAATGGCTTTAGTACATAAAATAAAAATAAAAAAACCTTATCACTCTACAAATGTTTAATGAGAAAAATGAAACAAACCTTATTCGATTCTTAAATTAAGGAAACGGCTATTTCTGCCAATTTTGCCACAGGCCTCCCTTAGTTTTCTTCAAAACACTAGTGTCTCCAGGAACATTTCATTGAGGCTGGTAAGGTAAAATTGGGATAATTATTTTGTTTCATTAACCCTTTTCCAATTGCTAATGCACCTGATTCATTACAAAATTTAAGAAACAGGCTTTTAAGATGTCTATCACATTCAAATCCCTCCTTGTAGAATTATTAAATTATTACATTTAAGGTATTAAAATGTATTAAGTCAGTGTAGAGTATATGGAAATAAACCTTGATGAAAAACTATGTATGTGGAGTTTTTCTAATAAGGACTGTTGCTAAACATACATTGAATTTATTTTTAGTAGTGACACCTCTTCAGTGGAAGACGTTCTAAACAAAACACATACAATGTATTTTTACATTTTTCTAACCATTCTGTTTCATATTTTGCCAGTGATAGAAAGTAATAGATATTGTGTTATATGTATAAATATGTTTTCAAATTAAACCTCTGCTTTTACTTGGGTTTAGCATTTGAGAGGTTATTTTAAATGGTAGAGTTGTGCAGATTATCTCTTCATGGTTCTTTGGACCATAACTCCACTTTGTTGACAATGAAGGGAAATGGTTTTCTGAACAATATTTAGTCTCCATTACTTTTATTATTTGATTTCACAGAAACTGGGAAACAATGAGGAAAAATATATGTTTTTTCCCATGCGTGCCATTATATCATGAAATATATAGTTTACCTTAAATTAGACATTTCTGAATAATTTAACTCCTTAAAGCCCAATGACAGGCCAGGGACGTCAGACACAAACGGTCAGGTAACGACCAATGATGTGCCTGGTACATCATTTCATTAAACAAGCTTAGAAAGTGATCTATGACGACTTTCTTCACTTAAACAGTGTTGCTGTAATGCCTCAATGTCGAGGCATTCAGCAATAGCGAGATCGGCATCAGGGGCCATATCTGGCCCCTCCCTGGGGCGCCAACATCTGCCATAAACTGTTCGTTTGATCGTTTTTCACCTCCTAAACGTCAATGATGCCACTGAAATGCCTTAATAGAGAGGCATTCAGCGACACCGAACTCCCATTCCAGGACACGCTGTGATCGCTCTGGAGAGCGACCACAACTGCCACTGTGCCACGAAGTTGGGAAAGAGAACTCTTGTTCCCCTTGCAGGTTGAATAAAGGTACTCCATTCAACCATGCAAGTCAATGGAACCCAGCTTTCTAATTACAATGTGATTAGTAAAATATTTAAAAAATAATAAAAAGCATAGTAAAAAGCATGTAAAATAACTATGCAGTGATGTCACCATCATAGAAGCCATCCAGTTCCAGAAAAATTAAAAAAATGTCCAAAAAGAATAAAGTAAATAAAAGAAAAAATAAAGTTCATTATTATGAGCAAGTGCTAAAATTAGTGGTGTATCATTCCAAAAATCTTGACATGGGAAGAGTTAAAATAAAAACATTTCAAATACCCAAGGGGTGTCTAATTAAAAAACAGTTAATGGTTTGATGGGGGTAAATTGGACTGGCTGGGTTCAAAGATAGGGCATAGGTACAGACTGACCAAAATGAAAAAAAAAGTGCATTTCCCAAATGTGGTCTTTTAGCCTACAAACACCAGACAAACACATGCATAGGTGGTATCATTGTAATCAAAAGATACTTCTGAACACATATTGGGGTGACAGTTACATTTGTGTGATAATTAAAAAAAATACTAACACAAATTTTGACAAAGGCTGGTGGTAAAATTAGTGCATGGAAAGGGTTAAAATATCACCATTTAAAATATCCTGGGGTGTCTAGTTTTCAAAAAAATACGGTTTGATGGGGTAAACTGAATTAGCTGGCTTCAAAGATGGCCCACTTAGGACTAGAGGGCAGTAGGACCAGATGTAAAAGTTCCAAGTTAAAAAATGAGCACTTCCTAAATGTGGCATTATACTTCCCAAACAACCCAACAAACCCATGAATGGGGGGTATCACTGTACTCGGGTGATGTTGCTAAAGACATATTGGTTTGACAAAGGGTTGGTAGTAGAATTAGTGCATGGAAAGGGTTAAAATGCCATGGGGTGTCTAGTTTTCAAAAATATAGGTCTGATGAGGTAAATTGCATTGGTGAGCTAAAGATACCCGAAAATAGCACATATTTTTGTTATAGTAAATTAGATGATATGATAAAAAAAATGGTATCTGAAGAAAGCCCTTCTTGTCCTGAAAAAACAGCCTGGTCCTTAAGAGGCGAACCTGTCCACAAAAAAATACAAGTTTCCCTAAGTAAAGTATAGGGTGTTTATAGGTCACCTAAATAAAACTATGAAAATCAGCTCACCCTTCCAAGGGGAAAATGTGTACTGGCACTGAAAGGGTTACACCAGATCTTTCAAAAGATGAGACTGATTAAATAAAAATAAAAAACACACACAATTTTCATTTATTAATGAGCTAAGATTATGTGACAGTCCTCCTTTATCTTAAACCTTTGTCTAACAAAAATGATACCATATAAACTGCACAAAATGCTAGGCTGTTTTAATACTTTGATTGCAGTTTCAATAGTGGACTGGATACAGAACTCTGTGGGTAGTGCCATTATCCGTTAAAACCAAAATATACTTCAGACCGCCCTTGGGGCTTATTTCATGCTTCAACTGATCCTATAAAACAGTTTCCTCTGAAGTTTTGCACACAAGATAAAATTTAAGTCCTTCAAACAACTAAAGGTTGTCTCTGTGTTTTTTTGGAATGAAAATTGGTATATTTGGGCCATCATACATTTATTTTTTTACCACCAGCATAGACCTTAATGGGAATTTCCCATTGTACAATGGTTCTGTTCTGCAGGGCAGGGCAGGGGACATTGACTTCCTTTTAGATAAGTCCTAGGTCTTCACCAAACCTGCCATTTTGGAGCATTCAGAAGCAGCCCATCAGTGTACTTTTTCTCCATAACTAGACAAAGTATACTCAAATCATACAGCTGCCGATGGCAACTTGATAATCTATTCTTTATCTGAAACTTTTATAGTTTCTATCCCTTAGACTCCATAGCATTGCTAATATGTGAAGAGCTGTTTGATTGTACTGTAGCAAAGCTACATATAGAAGATAGAAACACAGGAAATAGTTTCCTTGGCAACAAGACTACATGAAAACTGTGTAACTTCTTTTTTGCTGCACCTCTTTGTTCACTTTAGGAAACAAGGAAATTACCTACTATGCCCTTTTCGCTCCCACTCACTGTTGTTCATACTAGATTTTCTGTTCACAGCTAACTATACATGTATTGCTTTTTCTTTTCTCTAATATAAAAGCACAAAATTCAACACACACTAGAAATCACAAGATCTGGCAGGACTACTGTGCATTAAGTTTCACATTCTACAATGGTTTATGTACGCTTGTACTATTTAGGGACATGATTCCATCTGATATAGTCCCAGACATTCCTATTTCCAGTGGGACAGTAAAAGGGTGGGTCTGGATCTATAAATGTGATGATTTTACCAAAATGTGCCTGGTCACAGGTGGACAAAGCTTAGTGAGATGCCCCCACATTTACCTCCAATCATCTATCATACCCAGGACATTGTGAACACATTCAGAATATTAATGTGAAGAGGCATACACTTGATAACAATAAAGTACCTATGATGCACTCAAGATGTAGGAAGCTAACTATCAAGATGTGAGTATACTAGTAAACCACTTGGCCAACAGAAAAGAACCTTATTGTTATGGTTGTTGTGAATAGAAAATCCCAAATTAAGTCAACTGTTACCAGGCATGATTATTGCTGGCTTATTTAGTATTACACACACAAATCACATGTTTTTTTTCAGTACAGGATTTCTTTTTAAGGCATATTTAAAAAGATATTTCATAATCTATCATTTACTATGAACAAAAATATATAAAAAAGTTACAAATATTAAAAAAAAATAATAAATTGTACGCAGCTAGTGCAAATGAGAAATAAAAACACAACATAATAAAAAATAAAAAAAATAAAAAAATAAAAACACAATATATATTCATACACATGTCCTGAGTTTGGATACACCTCATATGCCTATAATTTTCCTTTATTTTCATAATTATATGGCAACACATCTGACAACCCAGGTTACTATGTACTATGGTCATTTTTTACGTATTTTGTGTATACATTTTTCATCAATCCCATCAAACTTTAGCAGTAGAAAATAAACCTTCTCTTAAAAACAAACTTAGCTTTGGACTTCTTTCCCACGGTATATCCACCTGCAGAAACAAGCACCAATTTTTGTTCTGCACATTCCCCACATGCGTAGGTTTGGCATATTTTGGGGAAGCTACAGGACTAAAAAGGAAAATGCACATTTATTTAAATAAATTATAGTGAGGGGCACTTTTTTTATTTTATTTTTTTTAGGTGAAGGGAACAGGGTGGCGTGGTTGATATTTATTGATATGGTTTTTTTTACTTTTTATTTTTCACTTTTTTAAGACATTTTTCTCTAGGGTCTGATGAAGCAGGAGACTCTGCTTCATCAGAGTGAGGGGATCCCCAGTGACGTCAGTGATTTAAATCCTCATAATGTTAAAGCGTTCATTTTGAGTGCTGTCACGTTAGTTTGTGAAGCTTGAATCCACACATTGTGGCCTATGCTAACACGTGATCATGTTATAGGATGCACTGTTTGCTTTAAGCCTTTATGTGCTAGGGGTTGGGAAACATTTTGACATACTAATTATTAAAGTATGCATCTATGAATAATGTAACTTGTCCTGGTTGTCACAAAAATCTAACTATTGCTAAACTATGAAAATTTGCCAAATTGCAGCCTCTGGCATACACGGGATTAAAATTACACATGGATTCTCCTTCATCTGTCTGCCTCACGCTGAGAACAGGCACAAAATAACCACTAATAGTGAACATCATGTCCACTTGCTGTGGTTCACTTGCTACATGGAATTTGCATCAGCCGTAGGAGACAGCCTCCATCAGATCAGCTGATAAACATTTGTTATGACTTACATGATACACATTTTTGTTGACAAGTATTTTATTTTTCTTCCCTTCGACTGTCAGCCTTTCTGAGGAAACAGCACTCTCCAAGGTCCTGGGTGAAGTACAAGTCTAGTCTGTCTCCAGCACAGGTTCTCAAAGAAGTGTCCCACTCTAGTTTTCCAATCTCCCTTGAGCACAACAGAGCTGCAAAAGAAGCTAGCGGCCTCCAAAAGCTGCTCTGTGTAACCTATTTCAGTCTGTTGTTAGGTTACCAGGGAGGTATATCAATAGAAAATATGAAAACAAGTCCAGGAAGGAGCTCTTACTTTGTTTATCTTCTACTGTACATAAGTGGATTTGGCGCCTAAAATATACTATTTCTGAAGACGTCTACCAGACGTTTACCAGACGCTGGGACATTTGCTGTTTCAAACTCAGACAAACATACAAAGTTATTGTGCTTCAAACCCTTAAAGGTGCTGGTCCACTTATTCTATGGAGTTAAGCACTATTTAAACAAATGCACTGTTTTAAAACATTCCCTTGTAGTTAGCTAATTTATAAGAACACACCCAGTGTTTCTTGCCTTTTGTGAACTTGGGAACTTAATTTTCTTTATGGATGTTTTGTTGATTTTCCAGGTTTTAGAATTTAGTAATTCAAGTAATAAAACAATTATTTTGGCAAAAATGTCCTAATTTCCTATACATTACAAGGAGAATCATGCAGCCTACCAAGGAACACACTTCATCCATTATCTACATGTTCTTGATAAATTTATCTGACAAACAGTCTTGGAATCCTTCTGTATATGAATTCCATACAATAGCTTTTCCTTGTTTTGGTTGTTTTTAGTTGCCTTAAAACCCTTTCTTTCATTGAAAAATATCTTCCTGTATATCTCATGACAGACAGTATTTTAAGCTTACCATTACTGACTCCCACACCAACAAGCTTAATTCAGCCAGGTTTTCCGTCATCATTGAGGCAGACCTTTTCCTTTTTTTTTTTTTACCATAAAACCTTTTTTATTTTTCAAATGTAATGTATTACAGTACTGCATTGTGCACAATAAAAGGTTTTGTCCAGAAATGTGTATTCATATAGACTGTAATGAGGAGATGTAACTGAACATAAATTGGGTCATTGTTCAGCTGTGGAGCTTACAGTATAGAAGAAAATTTAAGCATGATTGCAAAAATGTGGGTTTTCTCTACTTTAGTATAGGGTATTTTTTATAATTATCACAAATAATTATTATGTTTTATGTATTTCTATTATTTTAATGTCTCACTACATTGTGTTTGTATTCAGTCCAGTTTGTGCAGTGAATCCAAAGTATATTAGTAAAGGGTATGTAACACATACACAATCGTAACATAAAGAGAATCCAGTTATATTGCATAACAGAATACATGTCATCTGGATATATAAATTGTATATGTGTGTATATATATAATATATAGTACTATATATATATATATAATGTGTGTGTGTGTGTGAAGTTAGATTTACCAACAATTTGGAACAATCGCAGTAAAGAAATATACCTAGGGGGTAGATGGTATTACTATGGGTATCTTTTCCTTCAGTATTTAGAGGCTACACCATGAGGTATGTTGGAAGGTTAATATTTGAATAGGGTTTGTAGAGTAGTCTCCAATGTGGCAGTGTAATTACCCCAGGTGTCAAATAATTGGTTAGTCCACTTAGTGAGAGTAGATGCCACCCAGTCCGTTCTTAATAGTTGATATAGTATTTAAAAATAGAGTATTTGTGGTTCTGGGCATATACAGTATTGCAGAATGCTCTTGTTGGCTACTGTAACAATGTAAGTATGTTTCTTGGATATTTGGTTTGCTTGGATTGTTTATGCCGAACACTGCCACCTCAGGGGGTAATGTAAGTGATGTCATTTTGTGTGTGGTGGCGTATCTGTGCATAAACTCTTCTCTTGAAACCCTGCAGTGTTTAAGACTTCTTTTTTTACACAAACACACAGTAGCTTATTGCAATTGTGTTTATTATTGGAGGCCAGGTATCCATTAGTGATGGTTTATTTCCCTTTTCCTGTTGTGACCACACATTATCCTATCTTTCTGTAAATAATAGGAAAATGGAAGCACTAAAAGTCTGTTATTGTACATATGCCAACAGCTATGTTGCCAAGTTGAGTGTCCAAATGGTTTGGACATCTGTAGAGACTCTTCTTGTTTGTTTCCTGATGAGCAGAGGCTGCTTTCTTACTTTTAAACAAATTTCCTTCTGCCGCTTTAAGCATTGGAATGCTTTTCTCGATCTTTTAGGCTTTTTGCCTTATGTATGTTCTTTAAAATATAATTTGACTACATAAATTCTTGAACATGTTCAATGGCAGAGAAGGCTATAAAATAAAGAACAAATGAAGCACCTCTGTACACTGCAGACAGTATCTATGGCAAATACTCTGTAACTTTGGTATGCCTCTTCTGTTTGCGCCTCCTGGCCCCTGATCATGTATATGAGGATAACATACAAATGGCACTCCAGGATGCATCTTGATCTGCCAATGGAGCACGTCTCTCCCACAAAATACTGCTTCATTTGTTGAAAGACGCGACAGAAAAGCAAACAAATGTTTAATTCACTGATTTCAAAAGACACAACATGCTTCGGTAAATAATGCCTAAAGTCCTTGTTACTCTAAATTCCCTGGTGACTATGAGTGGAATTACCAGTAAATTGCAGGAAAATTGTTTCAGATAGTGGGCCAAAAACTTTCAGCCAGAGCAACCTACGGGGCATTTGTCCCTGGCCCCCGATTGCCAGCTTTCCTGCTTACATTGCATGCATGCTGCATGACTACATAATTATAAATTGGGTTGAATCGAATGCTGTGCTCTAACTAATCATGCTGAAGAGAGTTATCTGAATGTAATTAGCCTAATAGATGATACAGTGCAATAAATGTATGTTATTTGGATTGTAGAGTCAAGCATTTGACACTGTTCTATACAATACATTGAAATATAAACGGAATAAGTTGAGGCTAGACCTAAATAATTAAGCAGATAAGATGCTGGCAGAAATGTAGGTTTTACTAAACGCATAACATTCATAGGCATGAAAACTTACCAGCAAAGTTCACCAGAGGCCAGTCTCAGGGACAGTTTTATTTAATATTTTTGGTGATATTAATAAAGGAAAGCATTGAGCAATGCCTGTTTGCAGAAATCACAAATGGTTTACAACAGGGATGACTCTCCAGAAGTAGAAAATCAGGTGATAAGTCTAAGTAAACTTGAGAATGGAGAAGTTTTGTGACCTGGAGTTAAAGTTGACCAAGTGTAAAATGTTGAATTTAGGACATAAAACGCAATGCAGTCTCTTAATGATACTTTGCTGATAACTGCAGCAAAGGATTTAAAAAAATTGAAGCCATTTGAATTCTAGGTTTGCTTCAAAAAGATGTTGATAGGGGGAAAAAAAGCACAATTGCTGCTTTATAAATCACCAATGAGACCTAATTTAGAATGCTGTGTCCAGTTCTGGAGACCATGGACTGGATTTAGTTGCCAGGCATGAATCCATCATTAGTAACATTAATAACAATCTTTCTATAGACTGGAACAATGTGGGTAAAAAGAGGAAGTACATTGGCACAGTTTTAGTAATTGAGATAAAATGTATCACTGTTTATTAACTTTATTGTTTCCCATTACAGTCTATGGGATAATTACTTGTGATAAGTTTGTCTCTGGCATTTGAATCCAACCCATGGCTATAGAAAATATACATAATCTAGAGAGAATGGCCACTAAAATAGTACATGGTCTTACTAAGAATACAATGAAATACTACCAAAGCTTAAAATGTACATAGTAGAAGTTTTCGAATACATCCAGTACAGAAGGAAGAGAAAGCGCTAATTAAAATGCATACGAGAGCTAGGGCATAGGGTAGAGGGTTTAAGGATGAGGGGTAGTGTGAGATAATTCTACTTTTCAAAAACGGTAGTAGATAAAGACTAAACATTGGAAAAAATACAGGCAATAGTGATGGAGTTCAAGAAATCTTGTGATTTATATAACGCTGTTCTAAAGCGTTAATAAGCAAAAGTTACTAGATGGGCCAATTATTTATCATCTGTGCATTTATATCCAAATGATAGTGTGTGACCCACTATATTGTTATATGGGATGAATTGTTTTAACTGTTCCGGGATTTGAAAATCATTTTAGTGGTCTGTTATTGCCTCCTGTTGACCATTTCTAGGTAGTGCAAAATCTCAGTTCAGTCTCTCTCTGCCCACCATCCTGCATGGATGGGGTAATCTGTGTTGTGCTGGGTTATGTTGGACCTTTTGGTTGCAGGTTAGTCTTGTTAGTCGTGTTGCATTGTTTGTTGGGCTGTCACTCTATTGTATGTTACTGTGTTTTTGTGTTATTAAATATCTGTTAATGTAGACATCACCTTTGTGATATATTCTTATATTTAGTTGAACTAAATTCTAGGCTGCTCATGTTGACCTGCTTCTGTTAGGCTGCTCCTGTTGACCTGCTTCTGTTAGGCTGCTCCTGTTGACCTGCTTCTGTTAGGCTGCTCCTGCTGACCTGCTTTTGTTAGGCAGTACCTGTTACTAATAAGCTGCCCCTGCTGACCTGCTCCTACCACTAGGTTGCCCCTACTGACCTACTCCTGCTGTGAGGCTGCTCCTGCCAACATGCTCCTGCCATTCTCCAACCGACCTACTCTTGCTAAGCGGCTTCTGCTAGACTTCTGACCTACAGCTACTAGACTGCTCTTACTGACCTGCTCCTGCTGACATGCTCCTGCTGGACTGCTTCTGCTAGTCTGCTCCTGTTTACCTGCTTCTGCTGACCTGCTTCTGTTAGGCTACTCTTGCTGCTACTAGGCTGTGCCTGTTGACCTGCTCCTGCTTTTGGATTACTCCTGCTAACCTGCTTCTGCTCTTAGGCTGCTCCTGCCAGGTTGCTCCTGCCAGGCTGCCCCTTTTGATCTGCTTATGCTAGGCTGCTCCTGCTGACCTGCTCATGTTTCCCTTGCCACTGTCTTCAACAGCTACCAGCCTGTGATGTCAGACAGTGTTTGAGAAAAGAGCATAGAACTCTTATTAACGTTGTGTTTCCATGATAGACTACATATGCCATCAAAATTGCATTGCACCGCAATGGCACTTCTACTAATTTTAATCGCATGGACAGCGCTCAAAACGAAAAAATCAAATGAATGAGTCACTGCACGGATTTTGTTTTTTAACCGAGACCTTCATGTCCACTGAGACCCTCATGTCAAGAGAAGACTTTAAATCACATAAGATTCTCAGTGGGTTACAATGCAGTTCCAGCTCTCTGGTAAGCAATATAGCCACGTAAAATTACACATTGTAGGATTTGCAAAAATTGGTGTACTTTGACGCAGCAGCAGGCTAACCAATATATGGCCATATAGTGTGATGGAATCCAAAATATTTGTGCCTTTGATAGGTGCTTTTAAATAGTATTTGCTGGGTGTAAACTGATCTCTTGCTTTGTTGTGTGTACAAAAATTAAACCACTTGGAGAAAAAAATACAAAGAAAGTGATACTTCCCCTGTAAGGAATAGGATAAAAATTACAACTCAAATATAAATAAAAGGTAGTTCATATCTTAAGGCATACCTCCCAACAATCCTGAATTTCAGTGTGGGGATCATGGGCCTACTGTGGACATCCTCTCTCTCACACAGAAATGCACACATTCTCCACTAACCTTGTGGTCACCTATGAAACAATAATATCATACACTAACAGAAATATTTTAACACCATAAAGTAACACACACACACTCTTAAAGCCAAACGCTCACACACATGTTTACATCATATATTATACACACACTAACACACTTACACCATACAATTAAACACACACTCTAGTTACCCCACTGTCCCGCTTTTGGGATCATGGACCAGTTGTGGAGATCCTCTCTCACACATATATGCACACACCCTGCAGTAACCTTAGGCTCACCCCTTACATTCTGTCAGGACCTGGGCAAACAGGGCGGGTAGTAGCTCAATTGCAGGGGATACCAGGGGCTCTGTCTGTACCCCTTGATGTATCATAACTGGTAGTTAGGTACAGGAAGGCACAAAACAGACAGAAAAGCAGGACTGGAATCGAAGAAAAAAAGGGGAACTGTAGCGAGGACAGGGGAACTATAGCGGGAACAGGGGAAAGGTAGCGGGAACAGGGGAAAGGTAGCGAGAACAGGGGAAAGGTAGCGAAAACAGGGAAAAGGTAGCGAGGACATGGGAACTGTAGCGAGGACAGGGGAAGGGTAGCGAGGGCAGGGGAACTCAGAGTGGCAGGGCACATGGCTTGGGCACACGCCGGGGTCTGGTACACAAATCTGGATCGTGAACATAGCCAAGGTCATACAAAGGAGATCAGAATGAAGTAAATGGAGCTTTAGCTGCAAGCAGACTAATAAGGAACCCAAGCCAAACAATGCAAAGACCCAGACAGGAGGGCAGAGCAGGTATATAAGAGCAGGGCTAAACTCGGGTAACGTGGATCAGCTGTTCCAAGTAATTAGAAAGGGGTGCTGCTGAGAGGGAAGGGTGGCCACTAGTGGCTGCAGGTAGACATGACATTGTTATGATTATCACATAGTCCAGACTGGTAGGTTGAAACCCTGACACCATACACTAACACAAATATTTTAACACTATACAATAACACACACATACTAACACCATACACTAATACACACACACTTTCTTAATGCCATATGCTCACACACACATGCTTACATCATATATTATACACATGTACACACACTAACACACTTACAGCATATGCTTACACACACTCCAGCTGTCTCACTGTCCCGCTTTTGTAGGCAGTCATGGTCCAGTTGTGGAGATCCTCTCTCTCTCCTACATATGCACACACACTCTCCATTAACCTTAAGCTCACCCTTGACACTCTAATATCTTACACTGACACATATACACACACCATATACTAACGCAAATATTTTAACACTATACACTAACACACACTCTTAATGCTATATAACACGTTTTACATTATACGCATGTACACACCATCATTATACATACACACACTCAATTAGTGTTACCCTCACAGCTTTCCTTCTTCCTCCTATTTCATACTCCCATAGCCTTAATTTTGCCTCAGCTCTACATCGTTACTCTTTTTATGAATATAACAACTGAAATATGAGCAGCATTGGTTTGAGGATGGAGATTGCCCTGGGGGTTCAATGAGTTAAGCATGGACAACAGTTGGATCCCCAAGATGTCAAATAATTTACGATAGGATGAGGTAGGAAGCCTGTCTTGGCCCAGACATTTCTTGTAGGTGTGGCCTTCATGGCAGAATGCAACTCTTCAAGGTTAATAAGAACCTCCAGCAAAAGGGCAGCGTCTGTAGATGTTTAGCGATATATCCCTCTACCCTTTGTAAGACAGTGTTGTATTGTAAAATTATCATTATTGGTTTTTGAAACTTATCAGGCAAGCAAGAGAAACTATAGAAAATGTCACAAATGTAAAAAAAAAAGTTTTACGTCCATGTACTGCTCATTACGGTGTTCAAATGGTGCAGTGTGGCGAGGCCGACCTTGACACTCGAAACATCAGATAATGCATCCTCTTGATTGGTTCCTATATATTTTACAATTCCTATCAGGGAATGTATTATGAAAGAGAAATATAGCCAAGCCTGTTCAGTTGCTTTTTCAGATCACAGAAATACTCCACATGGGTAGTTTTTTGGGTTTCCTGGACATTATAGGGCACATGTTGGATCATGCCGCTATATAGGGTCAGGGTGTTTTGCTAGACCTATGCTATATGTGAAGCAGCTTGGAAATCCCCTAGGACAACATGCTCCCATAAAAGTATTTATTTTTGTAAAGCACACAAGCCAGAGTATTGTATATTTGTCACAGACCGGGTACACAGATGTGTGTGAGCATGGATGTGCATGGATATGTAGATATAAGCGTGTGAGCACAGATGTGTATGAATGAGCATGTGTGTGTTTGTGAGCATGTATGTCTATATTTAAGTGCGTGCTGGTGAGTATGTGTGCATGTGTGTTGGTTTGAGTGTGTAAATATGTGCATATGTGAGTGTGTAGAAATGTGTGCCAGTGCGTATGTGAGTTATTGAGAGAGAGCCAAGGAAATGATGGCGGTGCAAAAATAATAATGAATAAGAGGAGAGATAGGGAGAAATGAGAGAGATAATGAGACAAAGGGGAAATAAAAAGAGAAAAATGATACACTGACATTAAGAGGAGAGAGTTAATGAAAGATGAGAAGAAAGGGGAGCAGTAATGAAAGGGGGAGAAAATGAGAAAGAGGAGAGAAAGAGTGTGTTTGTGTTTTGAAAGTTTTGTATGTTAGAGCAAGCAATTTTGTGCATTCAAGGGTGTAAGTGTAAGCAAGAGGAGACCTGAGACTCTGAGAAACGACCACTGGGTGCTATCTGGGTCCTGGGCAAGTCCTGTGGACGTAATCTGGGCAAGTCCTGTGGGTGCACTCTAAGTGCATGTGCCAAGTATATACCGTATTTGCTTGATTACAAGACAACCCTGATTATAAGACGACCCCTCAAAATGTGAATGTTAATTTAGGAAAAAAAAGAAAAAGCCTGAAGACTACCCTATAGGAAAAAAAGTTTTACTCTGCCTCCCTGATATGCCTTTTAACCCCCTATATGCCACACTGCCTCCCTGATATTCCTTATACACCCATATATGCCACTCTGCCTCCCTGATATCCCTTTTAACCCCCTATATGCCACTCTAGCTCCCTGATATTAATTTTAATCCCTATATGCCACTCTGCCTCCAGAATATCAGGGCCTGTCGGGGCTTCTATAAATGAGCACCGGAAGGCCATGTGATGACGGCGCTCCATCATAGAAGCCCCGGCAGAAGTGCCAGCAGCAGTGGAGGTTGTCTGCGTGCATCAGACAGACCTCCACCGGCTGCCGGAGAGGAGGATCCAGGTCCCCTGCAGTGCCGCAGGGGATCTGGATCTTAGTCTTGTAGTCGGGCCTCTATTTGAGGTCTGATTAGAAGACGACCTCCAATATAAGATGATGGTTATTTTTCAGAGCATTTGCTCTGAAAAAAACGTTGTCTTATAATCGAGCAAATACGGTGTATATATATATATATATACAGCAAATAAAGTTGATACACTCAGCGGGTCTTCTTTTTATAAAATGTATTAACTTGGTGGAGGTTGCTGTATATACTTTTTGGATTGTTAGCACCCTGGACGTTACTGCTTCCAGCTAAGTGAGTGCGTTACATTCTATATCTTTTGTCTCACAAAAGTGAGTACACCCCTCACATTTTTGTAAATATTTTATTATATCTTTTCATGTGAAAACATTGAAGAAATTACACTCTGCTACAATGTAACGTAGTGAGTGTACAGCCTGTATAACAGTGTAAATTTGCTGTCCTTTCAAAATAACTCAAAACACAGCCATTAATGTCTAAACCTTGGCAACAAAAGTGTGTATTGTATATATGTATGTATATATAGATATATATATAGATATATATCTATATATATATATTATGGCAAGGTAACGGAGTCTGTGTATATCAGTGGCAGGTTGGAGCGCCGTATATTCCCAGCATGAGGGGGTTAATAGCTGGATGTCAGCAGGTGGATTCAATTAACCTGCACTGAGATGTTTAACCCCTTGACTGCTAACGACGGCATGGTACCATCACTAGCAGTCCCAGTCAAGTGCTAACGACGGCACCATGCCGTCGCTAGCACTACCCTACCTTGATGGAGGTCTGTAGACCACCATCACCACCTACCCCGGCGATCTGCCCTTCACACTGAAGGGCATCACCTGGGCCACCTGATCCGCCCGGTGACATCATGTGCAACCTTATTAACAACTGACAATTGTCAGTTAAAGAGGTAAGGGGGCATGCCAGGCATCTAAGCAGCTACAAACCCCCTAAATATACCGTTGGAAAGGTAATTAAAAAGATTAAGTTAAAAAAGTAGAAATGTAAAAAAGTTAAAAAAATGATAAAGAAAGATCAAAATTGCATAGAGACCCCCAAATAAAATTATCGAAACATAAACTAGTTTAACTTAAAAAAAAAAAAAAAAAGGTTTAAGTATTCTAGCTAAATGATCACTGTGGTAGCCAATGTTACATATAGCTATAGCCGATACTAAATTTTAATCCCATGATCCCTTTGATCATGGGGTTAAATTTAGCCAATGGTAGAGGGAGGCAATTTTTGAAATCCTGATGAACTGTAAATGAATGGCAAATATTATTAAAATTAGCCATTTATCCTGTGTGGTAGGTGAGTAACCATCTCATCCCTGGAGCTCCTTGCATTTTTACTGCAAAACGTATTATTATTAAATTCAAAGAGGGTGTACTTTTTTCCCCAAATCACTTTATATATATATGCAGTTTGCACAGCGACTACTCCCAAAGCATACTCCACTGTTATGAAATGTGATATAGGCTCTAGCCCAGGATCTTTAGGAGACCTAGCAATGGCCCTGTTTGTACCAGTGGAACACATGGCACATCTCTATAAGCTTGGAACATCTAGGGGATTTTTCTTCAAGGCAAAACTGCTCTAGCTCCTTCAAGTTGGATGGGTTCCGCTGGTGTACAGCAACCTACGTCATACTACAGATTCTCAATTAGATTGAGGTCCAAGGCATTTAAATGTTTCCCCTTAAACCACTCAAGTTGTGCTTTAGCAGTATGTTTAAGGTCATTGTCCTGCTGGAAGGTGGACCTCTGTCCCAGTCTCAAATCTCTGAAAGACTGAAGCAGGTTTCCCCTCAAGAACTTACCTGTTTTTAACACCATGCCACCATTCCTTCAATCCTGATGAGTTTTCCGGTCTGAAAAACATCCCCACAGCATAATGCTGCTACCACCATGCCCTACTGGGGATGATGTTCTCGTGGTGATGAGAGGTGTTTTTGCCAGACATAGTGTTTTCATTGATGGCCAGAAAGCTAAATTTTAGTCTTATCTGACCAGAGTACCTTCTTCCATATGTTTGGGTATATGTGAGTCTCCCACATGACTTTTGGCAAAAAAACAAACAAGTGTATAGCATAAAGTGGACCTTTGGACAGATACTCCAATCTCCGCTGTGTTATGAGTCATGAAGGAGCTGCATAGTTTAAAAAAAATCAGGTTGTAATGCAACAAAATAGGAAAAATGCAAAGAGGGTGAATATTTTTGTAAGGGGTGAATACTTTTAAGGAAAAAATATTGCTTATAAATTAATTTTAAAATAGGGCACTAAACATGTTCTTTTTATGAAAATTCCCCTTTAAGAAATTATTTCATAAAGTCTGCTGAGTCACTATGAGTGTGGTGATACCTTAACTTCCCTGTCCAGCTAGCACACCAGCAGCTTGTAAATGCAAGCTTCAAACAAGAAGAAACAAACAAGCTACCCATGAACTCTTTGACATTTTTATGACGCCTCAAGGGTTTTTAGGGTCACATGAGATCTCCTCTACCATGGGTTCCTCTTCTTAAAAAAGGCACCAATGTGTGCTCATAAAATATTAATCATACAAAGGGTTTCCTGGAGATAAAACAGAGCAATTTACCTTATTTTCCACGGGTTCCTCTTTATAAAAAAGCACCTATGTGTGTTCATAAAATATTTAATCATACAAAGGGTTTCCTGAAGACAAAACAGAGACATGTTTATTTAAGGTCAGAACTGATTTTGGCGAACAGTATACCACACACAACACCAGGGCTGGACAGGGGATGTAGCTATATATGTGCAGCTGCATGGTATATTTTTAAACTCGCCATACGCGTGTGGCCAGGCGTATCCATATCGTGGCCTCACACTGTAGCACCCAATCTGACAATTGATCGGACAAGATCGAACAAGTATGGTGCACTGTCATTGGTGGTTTTGCTATAACACAAAGAAAATCACCCCTATTCCATCACCCAAGGAAAAATGTAGCAATGTGTTAAAAGAACACTCCAGCCTTCATATGTCTTTTAATGCATATGATAGCTGTGTGCTCCCTTTAAATTACATGCAGTTGCCCCTTTTCCCACCCCTGGGGTAACAACTCTGTAGGAGATATGTTTGTCCAAACACATCTCTACGCATGCAATATTCTCCCTTGCAGTGGCAAGAACAGTCGGCAAGAATAATGGCAAGAATAGCAGGACTGCAGCCTGTGTCAGGTTATTTTTACTTTTTCATTTAATGTTATGATGTTTTGCATCAAGGAAAGCACATTCACTTCACAAGGAAGTGATTTTTAAACAAGAAGAAGTTGGGATGTTGGCCAATTCTTGGGGGGGGTATTTACATTCTTAAATAGTGAATAGTTTTGTATATAACATCTGAGCAGTGTGTGTGTGAAGCTTTCCTTCTTTATAGTACTTATATACAGCGGTGTATTAAGGTTTTGTGCCGACATATTGCCAGCTTTGTGGCCTAACAGCTTAACAGTGCCAACTTTGTGCCCAAACAGCTTAATAGTGCAATCTTTGTGCCCAAACAGCTTTTCTCTGACATAGTTGTTGTCCCCAAACAGGTTAACATTGCCATCTTTGTCTTGAAACAGATTAGCGGTGCCAACTTTGTCCATGCTCACACATTAATACACACACATTCTGACACACACACATACATATATGCTCACATACAAACACTTATACACAATGTACATAGCCATACATGCATACTGCCTCCCTTCCCCTCACTCATCCCCTTACCTTAACCACAGCTAGTGGTACTAGCATTTTTATTTTTTCCACAAGAGTTTTACTGATGGTGGTAAGACCCAGTTCTGCTGCAAATGTTTGCCTTCCCTCCTCTTACTTTTTTTTTTTACTCTGGCCCAAATATAGATCTGCTGCTATCATCGAACAGTGCCTGTCCGTCTTTACTTAGGGAAGTTAGAAATATTCCAGTGATGGCAGTACTTGCAGTAGTGGTGGCACCTGTGGTAGTACTGCTAGTTGCTTTATTCCGTGCTTTACTATGGAATAGTATACAAGCAATCTTCAGCTTTGATCCCCCAAGGCACTAGCATATGACCTGTCTGTGTCCTTGGTAGTAACTAAAATTGCCCGTTACTTTGGTAGGTGGGTTAGACAAGATTTTAGCACTACTAGCACGAGGATGTTCGGAACTGCTGTTAAATGCGGTTTGTGGTAGTTCTGAGCAAAAAGGCTTTAGCCTACAGGGGTCATCTGACTACTACAGGTGTCCGACTGCCACTGTCTCTGGCCAACCCACAAAAACTGGAGTCATTTCCTCTCAGACATTTCCAAATCGTCTGTAGTCGCTGATAACAATGGGAATAAAGTCTACTGCAGCACCTCTATATCAAAAATAAACTAATATACTACAGCTAAATTACGCCACACCAGGAAATTTTCTGCACTAAACTACTGAATTGACACTTTATAGTATTATAGAGCATCAATCTCATCCTCTCAGTGAACATTGTAGTCAATTTTTATCATATGTTAGCAGTGGCGATAGATTGTAACAGTATTGCAAACCGACACTGAAACCATAGTTGCCGTTTTTTTTGTCAATGATGGTAACAGAGTTGAGGTCATTATGGAATATAGGTGGTGTGTTGTGGCACTGGAGCATAATAATATCTATATATAATAATATCTTGGGATCTCAAACAATGCACAAAACAAAAGAGAAATGATCTTCAAATTATTTAATATATACTTGATAATTTACAGCTGAGTACATATTTACATTAGTGTTGGTAGATATACATTTGTTACATTTATATAAATTATAATTTACATTGTATGCTTATATGTATACAGAAAAAAACGTTATGGTTTTATTCTCATAATTGCAAAATGATTTATTATTATTCAAAACAGAAGTTTCCAATATTAAATAATTCATAAGCTTTAATCCAGAATGGCGTTGCACACATAAATACCAACAGGTAGAATAAAATGTGATTAACCCAACAGACTATGGACCATTTTAAAATTAGATGGTGATGTTAAGGTGTTTAGGAAACAGAACAATGACAAACATAAAGTCACCAATTTCACATACAATTGGCCTACCTACTGGCCTTGCCTTGGAAAGTTCTGTTATAAACACTAACAATAATGGTCTGCTAATGAGCAATTAAATTAATGTAATTTTATTCTATGTTAGACGCTTAATTATGAATGAGGGCGCTAGCAAGGCGTGAGTTGTTAAGGGCCATTCTTTTAAAGCTTGATATGTGTGTTTGTGGTTTACAGAGAGGTAGTTTTCAGACGACGGTAGCACCATATTCTCCTGTCCTCCCTCTTAGTCTTATTACAAGTAAAATTTCCTTCTAACCCCTTGCAGTTAATGACCATGGAATCCATCATCAGTAAACAGTGATATAGTGGCCCTTGACCATAGTTTGGGGCAGGTTCCCACCTGATGACAAATGGTCGTTTGGAAATAACCATTTAGACACAAACACCCCAAGTAAAATGCCTCACTCACTTTATACGGCTCTCCAGCACATGCCTTATGGCCGACATTATTTAATAAAGTTTAGAAAACATAAAAGAAAAAGATGTCTGTATTGCTTGGCAATCCAGCACTGAAGGAAAAAATGTTTGTTATAAGCCTCACTGTAACATTGGACAACACATGTATTATAAAAACATACTATCACAACCTGACACTGAACTCAACCATAATGCATGTGTTAGAAATATAGCTGGGCTAGACTTTATTAGCCTTGGTGACTGGATTGGCTCGGTTCTTCAAGAGCTGAGGAATGCAAGTCAGGTGAGTCAACTTAAACTCTGCTTTTGTTCAGTTTTTGGTCCTCATGTGCTTTTTTAAACAGGCCAAACCTGGACTCTGCCTCTGTGACTTATTGAGTGTAAAATATTATAGACTTATAGTAAAACTTCTATGTGTTAGTCTATGTTTCAATCATGTTCATCCGGACATTCCAGGCACTGTTGTCCTCATAATACCAAGAAATGTGAAAAATGCTTTGGTACCTGGCCTAGGACCTGGTGAAATGTTAAGTGCTGTCTGCGTTACAATAACGTCTTATTTAAATGTTTTGCCTTCTCTCATACATATAATAAGAAAAAAATCATAAATAATGAAAAAAACTGTATTAATATAAATCTGTGATTCCATCTTAAGCCATTTTTTAAGAAACATCTCAATATCAGTGTAAGAGACATGATTGGTCAAATGTAATGAAATCAATTAGAAAGCTCTCTCTTCTTTACATTGTTCAGAGATGGTTTTTATATGTAGACCTTAATACTGTTAGTCAAACCTCTTCAGGGTCATTAATACTGTTTGGACACGGTTCCATGGTTACAGACACCCCCATGCCACTGCATCCTATGGGCATTTCTGTCACTTCTGTCCACTCATTTCTTTCGGGGCAATAGCACTCAACAGATGAGAGAAAGCCTTCTGCATTATAGCCACCTGCAGTAAAAAGAAAAAAAATAACTTAACAGATTGTTGTAATGATTAACGCTTATGATAAATGCGTTAATGCATGTTTAAGTACTCATTTACTGTGACATACTCTGTTGCACACCGCATACCGTTTTGCTTCCCCTTTGTTTTCTATACAATCTAAAATGTTATAAATATAAATATATGATTTTCAAAAATGAAATCTGTTTAATAAAATAAGCAGAAGACTATAAAACATCCATAGCTCAAGCTGAACAGAAGATTGATTTCATTATATCTGGGCTACAACAGAGGAACACCACATGGTGGTTCTGTACATCTATATACTTCTGTATACAGGACAATATATCCAGGGGCTAACTCTTACACTAATATGACAAGCAAAGGTTTGAAGGCTTTAAGTCCAAAATAAAACAAGAAATTAAAAAAAAAGTCATAATTCAATATTGCATGTTTACGATACAGCAACATAGATGCCAACAATCCAGATTACATTACATCATCCTGTTAAGGAGGGGTAAATTCCAAATTTATAGGTACATATATAGCATTTTGTAGCACGACCGAGGCACATTTTGGTTTTCAGTACATCTGTACCTTAATGCATTGTACATTCCCTCTAAAATTACACCCAGCTCAATGCAACAGAAGAGTTTTAACTACAATGGCAAGTTTAACCTATATCCCAATTGCATATGGGAATATTCCTAAAATTATTATAAGACTCTTACCGAGAGCATATATTTTTCCTTGGTGTAGAGCTAATCCATGTGCGCTCCGCCTGTATTTCATAGGACTAACAGTCTCCCAGCAGTTTCGGTCAATGTTGTATCGTTCAACACTGTTTAGCTGATAACTCCCATCGTATCCACCAATAGCAAAAATATAATTGTCGAGGGCTACCACACCTGTACATACAAGGAAAACATTTTAAGTACCTCTTTAACACCTTTAACAAGTTTAATTCAAAGCATGTGTATTTAAGCAGATCCCACATAATATTCAGCTTAATAAGGTAATGCTGTTGAATACGAGGACCCTATGTAGCTACCAAAGTGAGTTCAGACGGCCAGCTCCTGTGGAAGAACTTAAGAGAGAAGGGGAAATTTGTCCATCAAAAAGCAGACACTTTTATGTTCTGGCATTTTGCTGGTGAGACTATATTGGACTCTAAACTATCCTTTTAAGACGGAAATTTCTTCTGGCCATCCCATCCAGAAGCAAATTAAAAAAATTACCTGCCCCACTCCTGACACTCTGCATGGGTGCCACCGGATGCCATTGGTCTATATCAGGATGATAGCAATCAACATTATTCAAACGGTTTTCTCCATCAAATCCACCAACTGCATAGAGGAGTCCTCTGCATGCAGTCACTCCGGCACCAATACGTGCAACAGACATTGAGGCTACAAATGTCCATTCGTTTCTATCTGGATCATACCTACAATTAAAAAGAGTGAAGCAATACATTGAATAATCTTTATACCTGGTAATTTTAAGGAACATAGAAAAGATGCAGGCAGAATCTTGGTTAAAGGTTTCAACCTTGGAAGTCTGTCTTTTTATTCCATATTTGAACCTAATGAACAATTAACCACCAAATTCTTCAAACTTAATACCTGTCCAATCCATAAGAGCAATTACCACTTTTCACTTGCATTATTATTTAATGTCCCACACACACGTCCCGTATTGTTGAAACCGTTTTCCTGCTCTTCTAGTTAAAGTAAAAGCACACATTACTAGGTAAGCTACTTACAAAAAAACTATTCCTCCAAAATAAATAAATAAATAAAATGTCTCCTCCATAATAATATGGTCTAATGGGACACACGCTTCTATAATAATATTTAAGTCCTGAGTCTGGGCTACCATATAAAACTAAATAATTATGAAAAATAAACAAAATGAGCAAAAGAAGTAACACTGGTTACAGATTTTTTTTCTTCTGATTATAGATGCCAACTAACACGAATTTAGTGACTCCTCACAAGAAGACAAGTCTCACCCATGCCTATAATCTTAACTTTATGTTTCAAACGCTTATTGTATTATCCGGCACAACTGCTAGGAGACGGTTCCATACTTATATTACCTCTAAGACCTATAGTCTGATAATGTCTCTCAATATACAACCCAGCACCCTGCCTGCTTGTTCTGAAGCTTTATTGCATTGTCTGCTTACCATTACGTTATCAGAAAAAATTACAAGTTCATCTCTTCTATCACAGCTGACAGAATAGTGTTCCCAAAGCTATATTTTACCTTGGGAAATGTACGTCCCATGTGCATTATTTTACATTTATGAACATTAAACTGCAGCTGTAACACTTGTGCCAAAACTCACTCACAAACTCACCTTTGTAAAAACAAAAGTATTTATTTAAGCAGTCAGATCGATCTTTATCCTCATTTATGAAATTCCCTTAATTTGTCTTTACTTTACTTATTCCCCATTTATTTTGTCTTCTCTCACATACACTGGTGACTTTATTAGGTACACCTTGCTATTATCAGGTTGCCTTCATTCTTCGTGGCATACTTTCTACAAGGTGCTGGAAACATCCGTCAGAGATTTTGGTCCATATGGACGTGATGGCATCACGCAGTTGCTGCAGATTTGTCGCCTGCACACCCTTGATGCAAATCTCTTGTTCTACCAAATCCTAAAGGTGCTCTATTGGATTGAGATCTGGTGACTGTGGATACCGTTGGGAGTACAGTGAACTCACTGTCATGCTCAATAAAGCAGCCTGAACCGTTGATACAAGGCAAGATGGATCCATGCTTTTATGTTATTTACGCCAAAATCTGACCCTGCCATGTGAATGTTGCACCTGGAATCGAGACTCATCAGACCAGGCAACGTTCTTCTAGTCTTCCATTGTCCAATTTTGGTGAGCCTGTGCGAATTGAAGCCACAGTTTCCTGTTGTTATCTGACAGGAGTGGCACCCAGTGTGGTCTTCTGCTGCTGTAGGTTCGACATGTTCTGAGATGTTATTCTGCATACCTTGGTTGTAACGTGTGGTTATTTCAGTTACTGTTACCTTTCTGTTATCTCAAACCAGTGTGCCCATTCTCCTCTGACATGGACAAGGCATTTTTGTCCAGACAACTGCCGCTCACTAGATACTTTCACTTTTTCGGACCATTCTCTGTAAACCCTAGAGATGGTTGTACGTGAAAATCCCAGTAGATCAGCAGTTTCTGAAATACTTAGACCAGCCCTTCTGGCACCAACAATCTTGCCACATTCAAAGTCACTTAAATCCCCTTTCTTCCCCATTTTGATGCTCAGTTTTTTTTTTGTCAATTCACCGTTTATTAAAAGAAAAACAGACATAGCCATACACCCAAAGGACAAAGTACAGAAGGCGATGATACATGAACATACAGAGAGAAATCAGTATGCAAGAAACCACAGTGGATACATGGCAGATAACAAAACCCCATGAGAAGAAAAAAAAATAAACAAGGAGCCTAACGTAAAGGCCCCAGGGGTTAGGGCCAAAAGTACAATAAAACAGTAGTAGCCCACAGCAAGGCCCCACATAGCGAATCATGCATGAGGATTCCCAGCTCAAGCAGGGCGGGAATTGAGCAAAGATGAGACCAAAACAAAAAAAACAACAACAATAACAAAGGAAATCAACCGTGGTGGACGGACGGAGTACCACTAAGGCAAAAAGGAGGCTACACAGGCCTCCAGACGTATGTGCAGGGATAAACCAGAAACGTAGGGACCGCACAACGGAGCAAAGCCTGATGCCAAAGGCCCAAGGAATCAGGGGAAGTCAAGGGCCGGAGGGCTCCCCACCGACGTACCCAAGACCATATGAAAGGAAGGAGAGGACAGAAAGGTCCTCCAGGGAAGCCACTTAAGACTATTCTTGTAGCCCCTACCTCTAGATGTCAAAACTAAATCCTCCATGTGACATATAAAGTTATCTGTAGCTAGCCAGGCAGAAATAGGGGGGGAACAAGGCTGTTTCCAGAATCGAGGAATGACCGCCCTAGCAGCATTAACCAGGTGGATAGAGGGAGACCTCTTGTAGGACCCCAGGCTCAATTCGGTGTAATTTAACAGCATACACTCAGGGGAGAAGGGAAAGTCAGGATCGCCCAATTCCTTAATAACCTCCCAAACCCTAGACCAGAAAGGGCGAACCAGAGGGCAATCCCACCACAGGTGTAAGTAAGTGCCCTCTCCGGCCGCACAACGCCAACACTGCGGGAGGACCTGGGGAAGGAAGCGATGCAGTTCCGCTGGAACCTTATACCACCTCGTGAGCAGTTTGTAAGCGGATTCCTGTAGTCTACACGAAGTGGCACCCTTATGCACAAGGGAACAAATCTGGGTCCATTCATCAGAGTCAAACGAGCGGCCCAAGTCCCTCTCCCACAAGCTAAAGAAGTAAGGCTTGGTCGGTATACGAAGCGACAAAAACAATTTATATAGGACGGACAGAAGGTGGGAATGACGGCCAACGTCCGAGCACAAAAGTTCGAACGGCGTGAGCGGGCGAGCCGGGTCAAAAGCCGGAGACAGGGAAGAGAGAAAATGCTGCAGTTGGTGATAAAGAAAAAGTGAACCAAAGGGCGCCTGAGGGGCCCCCAACAGGTCAGATAAAGACCGAAGCCCACCCTCCTTATAGAGATGGCCCAACTGCAACACCCGTTCCCCGGGGGGAAGGAAAGGACGAATAGCGCCCAGAGAAAGCCCCGGGGGGGAGGCAGGGTTAGAGGAAACAGAGAAGAGCGGACTAGGAGAGCCCACCCAGCCCAATTTAGGGAGATACAATCTGATCACCTGCAAGGTCGGCGCAATGGTCGGATGTGACGAGAGGGAGGGAAACCTAGGAGGAGTCCCCAGCCAAGGTACTGCAGAAATCTCGAGGGGGAACCACGAGCTCTCAAGCAGCACCCACTGCTTCGGGGGCCTGGCCGTCCATTCTACCACCCTGCGCATATGGGAAGCAACCCAATACCCCTCAAGGTCTGGGAGACCCAAGCCACCACAATCCTTAGGGCCGACCAGGTATTTAAAGGCCAACCTGGGAGAGCGGTCATGCCAAATGTACTTAGTAAAGACCCTATGCCACGCACGAAGGAGCGATTTAGGAAGGTAAACAGGGAGGGTCTGAATCAGATAGAGAAACCGTGGCAGTATATTCATTTTCAACACCCCTACCCTCCCAAACCAGGAGATATGGGGGAAGGCCCACCTCCTCAGATCTGCCGAAACAGAGGCGACAAGGGGACCGAAGTTAACCGCCACCAGGGTAGTAAGGTCCGAGGGTATACGTACCCCCAAATACGTCATACAAGAGTCAACCCAGCGCAAGGGATAAGCACGCTTAATGGCCGCCACCAGGTCAGGAGGAATATGAGACCCCAGAATCTCAGATTTCTGTAAGTTAATTTTATATTGAGAGACAGAGTGAAACGTCTGTAATTCAGTAGCTAAATGAGAAAGGGAAACCAAAGGGTCCGACAACATGCAGAGCAAATCGTCAGCATATATGGACAGCTTATATTCCACGCCGGCCACAGAAAGGCCCGAGATCCCAGGGTTCAATCTAAGAGCATTTGCCAGGGGTTCTAACATAAGAATAAACAGCAAGGGCGACAGTGGACAGCCCTGCCTCGTGCCGTTTCCCAAAGGGAAGGCGTCCGAAAGCAGGCCATTTTTGATGCTCAGTTTTAACTTCAGCAAGTTGTCTACATGTCTAAATGGAATGAGTTGCTGCCATGTGATTGGCTGATTAGCTATGTTGTGTTAACAAGCAGATGAACAGGTGTACCTAATAAAGTGGCCAGAGAGTGTACATCAAAAAGTGATTTTTTATTTTATTTTAGATTTAGTGATATTATTCTGATACTTTTTTCGGAGAAATGTTCAGGAAATCACCTCCATCTGCCTGTAAAGCAGTATGTTTGCAATTCGTACCAATCGGAATGCACACATCTATGGAGCTCAACTAACATACCCAGCTTCACTGGAACCAGAATGCGTAAAGTACAGTCAAATGTCAGCAAGAATCTTATAAAAATCCTCATATAAGAATAGAAATATAGAAAGCGACGACAGGTAAGAACGATTCGACCCATCTTGTCTGCCCAACCTCTGAATACTTTCCTTAGTCCCTGGCCTTATCTCATATCTATCTTAGCCTTATGCCTATCCTTGCTTAAACATCTTCACTGTATTAATCTGTACCACTTATGCTGGAAGGCATGGATCCACTACCATGCATTTCAGTAAAGTAATATTTCCTGATATCACTTTTAAACTTGTGCCTTTCTAGTTTAAGACTATGTCCTCTTGTGGTAGTATTTTTTCTTTTAAATAAACTGCTTTTATCATGTTGATTCAATTTAAGTATTTAACTGTTTCTCTTATAACCCCCCTCTCATCATTTTTCCAGTTTACCCAAATAATTTGCCATTTGTCTTATCCCCCAGGAACATCAACCATGTTGCAAATCTTTGTGTCATACGCAAAAGACATACCTTTCCATGAAGACCTTCTGCAATATCACTAATAAAAATATTAAAGGGAATGGGCACCCACCTGATAACAAGACCTTGCTCCAAATATACTCCATTGACTACAAGTTTGTAACTCAGGCACTGTCTAACCCATTCAAGACTATTGGGATCTAAACTCGGCTACACATGCATCATTTGCACATGCTTTTCACATAGATTTCATATGCCTATATGATGGTATTATAGTTGTGCTAGTTTACTGTTTCACAATTTTGAACTTGACTGTGTGAACAGGAGGGCACTGACCTACGGTGATAATCTTATATCGCTTAGCAGCCCTATTGTAAAGAACACAGATTCTTCATTTGTAAGTTATAGTGCATATGCCTATACACATTTTTTCAACTTTTGTAAAAGTTCAAATTTGGAGCATGGCCAACTTTTAATTTTGCATTGACCACAATGATTACCCAAAACCATTTGTGCTTATTTTAATGTGCCATGCTTATCATTCTACTCACTTTTCAACACTTTTATGATGTTCAGATCCGCAGGAGCCACCAACAGCATAAATGGCACCATCTATAGCAGCAACTCCAACCCGGTTCCTGGCTACATTCATTGGGGCTTTTGCAGTCCACTGGTTGGTCACAGGATTGAAACAAGCTAAGGAATCAGAGTCTGTGTTTTCTATTGAAGAATGATTCCTCCCACCCACTGTGTAGAACAGACCAAAGACAATGCAGGCTCCAAGCCCACTCCTTGGTTCTAACATATCGGCAAGCTTCACCCATTCATCAGTTTGCGGGTTATATGCGTTCATAGAGTCCAAAGAGCTTTGGAGGTATCCACCAGCTACATATATCAACTGGTTGCCTCGAAGTTTGGCACGGGGAAGAGGCTTGTGCAAAGACATTTCCTGGAATATCTTCGACAGGTATGCCCTGCAGGAAATCTCCTTATGAAGTATGGGACACTGTTGTAGCTGAACTGCCAGAAACTTTGGTGGTAGTGCATAAATATGAACAGCATTTAGCAAGACATGAAAATACTGTGCTCTGTTGTTCAAATCCCACTGCATCCACCTCAAGCATGCGTTGTAGACCTCACTTTCACACAGAACATTCAGACTTTCTTGGTTGACCAAATCCAGGAGTTGACAATGTGTTAAATTGTAAAACTCTTCCTCCTTTGTTACCTGTGAATTCAATTGAAAGTCAAATTACTGTGGTCATACAGAACCATATCTACCACTGTGTAGGTTTGCCAAGTTGTTAACTAAAATTTCAGTGTGAAACGTAAAGATTTATTATCTCAACTTTGCTGGTGTTTACTAAGATTTTCAATACGATTAAAATGGGCTGCACACTCAATGTGATGTTCAAGGGACATTAAATACTCAAGCGGATTTCCTGAGCGGCGAGTGGGCTCTGCATCCAGTGGCTTTCAGGTTCGTTGTCCAGCAGTGGAGTTTACCCGAGATCGATCTGATGGTATATCTATCTGTAGTGTCTAAGGTAAGGAGGAGGAGTCTATCCGTAGCGTCACCTGGGATGGCAGGTAAAAGTATTTCCCATACCCAAGGTGCTGATCCGTAAATAGTACGTAGCTTGCACTCTAGCCCCTTATGGGTCAGTTACATAATATTTATGTAGGTAGCACTCTAGGGGTTAATAGACACAGGCACTCTAATGGCTGACAATATTTAAAGCAGAAAATGTATATGAACTTACCTCACTGAAATGCATATTGATGTACTCCCTTCCTTTGTTGTAGAGCTCTGTGCAGCCTATCTGTTCAGCAAAATTGGAAATGCCAATGACATTACTGGCATCCAGGTGTTTAACAAGGAAGTCACTGCAAGCTTTGGCTACATCTTCCATTTGATATCTCATGGCAGCCAAAAGTACATGTAAAACACATTTCTCCCCTACTGTTATCCGTGAAGTGTAGGCAAATTCTATCAACCTCTGCATCACAATGGGACAAATGTCTTTGATAGTGACTTCCCGTGCATGGCACTCACGGAAATTATTAGTGAACATAGCCCTAAAAAAGGAACTACATGAAGCAAGTACAACTTTGTGTACATGAAAATCTTCAACTTGACCATTGTAACTAACCCTCAAGACAAGGTCACAGAGCTGGTTATTCCTCCTAAGGTCATCCATCTTTTCAAGTGCTTTGGAAGGATGGTTTTGAATAGTATAATCCAGGTATCCATGACCTTTAATCGATGGAACGGCGATGGTAGTAGAGTCATTTAGATTTGCTTGCTTTTTTTTCATTGGACATAACATTGTTGAATGTATGTTCTAAACAATTGTTACATGAAATTAAGATTCACGTTGCCTCTTTGATAACAGTGCAGATGTTATATAAGACAGTAAAAGGAGTCTCCATTTTCCTCACTTTGGACAAAGAAAATATATATTTTTTATCATTAAGAAGAGCAGATGGATAAGCGAGCCCAGTTCTTTTGTTAGAATATATCTTCCTGATATTATATGAAAATGCAGATCAGATCATTGCGAATATTGCACCTGGCGCTGTATCTTCTAAAACTTTTTTATAAAGGCTGTTATATCTCAATGCAACATGTTCTGAAAGTCCTGTAAAAAAAGGACATTTTATTAAAACTAGACAGTCAAACGGGTGCACAGTTTATAATCTCATGGACAGAATTGTTTTTCATGGAAAAGTAGTGTGTAACCTACCCTTTGCGAGTTAAAGCTTCAGAAAGAAAGAAACTTAAGATCACGATTCCAAGGATGGCTTTGTCTTCCTATTGGCAGTCCATCCTTGATAATTAGCAAATCAGCAAAGGGAAGGGTAACTGCATGAGGAAAAGAATAGGTTTTGTTATTAAACCAGAAATACTGTGTGTTAAGAATGTTAACAGAAAAGGAAGACAGATTTTATATCCTGTTGGCTAATGTCAAGTCTATTTTGGTCAATAAGAAAATGAAAGGCCACACACACCTCAAGGTAAATACATACAAACGTAGCTAACGCAACGTAGAATGCCCACTCCAACAATGTAACAACCGCACTTTATTATGCCATTAAAATGTAGTTATTTAGTAGAGGTTTAAGTCTCTATAGCCTATAGCGTAACGTATATTGTTACATAATATACCTTAACCGTTGAAAAAAACAAATCCTATGGGGATAAAATATGTATGTGTAACTAGTTCAAAAGACAAGTGTTACATTATTAAAATTAGGTACACAGGTTAATCTAAAGCTTTGAATCTCAATTTATTTTGCATACACAATGACAGCATCAACCTCAAGACGCTGAGATGAGTGGAAGGGGTGCAAATTCACAATTGGCTGAAAATGAATGTGGGCCAACGCTGTTTTTTCTATTATTTTTTTTTTACGTTACTGAAAAAGTGATGGATAAATGGAACAGCCTTGAAACAGAAGCGGTAGATGGTAATAAAGTGAGGGAATTTAAACACACATGGAAAGAAATAAAGTTATCGTGAGTCTAAGACAAGACCATGGACTGACTGAGGTCTGAGACCTTTAGGATAAACGAGCAGACTAGATGGGCTGTTTTTTTTGTTTAAAACAATATATATGAGGTAAATGAGGTTATGACAGCGTATGAAAAGAGATTCTTTTTAGAAATCTATGTACTTTATTTTTTGAGTTGTAGGAATACTAGACCATATGGCTGACAGTACCAAGAGGCGTGTGTACCGTCCCTTGGCCACAAGACATGTTACACTAAATAATAGTAAATTTAATAAATATAGTAAATAATAATACAGCATGTACATATGTGAAATGTGTTTTGCAGTCATTAACGTCTTACCTAAACAATCTAAAGGCGGGTTGCGATTCTTCGTTCACATATAGAGGCCGTCGTTTTTAAACTTAAGTTAAAAAACGTATAAACCATAAATATAATAATAACATTTAAAAAAGGAAATCACTTACACGCGCTTAAAGACAAAATGCCATCTGATGTTCACATCCTGTGCTACTCTTGTAGAAAGTTTCCTTTGTTAAGATTCAAGTCAAAGTCCTCTTCCATTTCTGCTGGCTTCTTCTAGGCCACGGCAGGGCTTCTTACATCACACAATATCCAGCTGTCAGGGGTCCGCATCCATCTGTAGTAAAAGAAAAGAGAATGAAGAACTGGCCGGGGTATTGCTTTCGCAGAGATATACAACCCACCCATGTACTTTACATGCATCAGAGGTGTACATGCCGCAAAACACTGTAAACGTTAAGTCTGTTTCGCTATACATAATCCATACATCTAACTTATTCTTTAACCCTTTGACTACTCACCCTTATACATTGCCCACAGAATAGGAAACACAAAGTTCCTGGGTTATGGGCAGGTTTCTCCTCCCCAGAGAAGGTCTTGTTGATGTCTAACCCTCCATGCATGCATTAATGAACCTTAAGCGAGAACCAGCTCCACCGACCATTAACTGCACTGTCATCCATACCCAGCAAGTGAATCATTGCGATTCCACGTTCATAAGCAAAGCAGCACGTCCCCAAAACTTTAACCCCGCCCAGTCCGCGCTCTAACCCTTTCTGCGCCACGAACGAACGCTGCTATTCGTTGCGACATTCCACTTGCGCCACAATAAAAAAAACACATTCCCCGCAGAAGAAATGCGTGCGAGTGACCCGCTCACCGTGAACCACGGAGCCTATTTTTTAAAAGAAAAGAAAAAAAAAAGAGGGCAGTCTTCGTTTTACGCCATGTTTTCATCTAGTGGTCGCAGGTGTCACGCACCAGCTGCGCTTTGTTGGCTGTTAAATGTGACGAAAACGATACGAATTAGGCAATAATAACAATAAAAATAAGGCAATGCGCGTTACCATGTCTGCTGAGGCGGCTCCAAGATTTCTGCACCGTTACCATAAAGTCACCTGAAAAGGCTGCTAATCTAGAAAAACTAAACTGAAAGCTCCTCTGAAATAACACCCCTGTCTCACTTGATGAGACGAACTGTTCCGCCCTACAATACTGGATTCACTGTTATTTCCTCCATTAACAGTGTAAGTACACAGTGCGATTCCCAGTGGTTGTTGTCACTCACACGGCACGGCGACTCAGTTTCAATGGGAAAGAGATTATCAAATGACTGAGACTTCAGTCCGGAGTGACTGCTCGGAGCAGCAGCCAGCAGTCTCATGAGAGCGCTCTCCAGCCCCGGGGTAACGAGAGTTCACGTTTCTCCACAAGCGCTTTACCTTCAGCCCTGTGACTGAAATGATTGCAGTGACTCAACAGTTTTCAGCACAGCGAGTGCAACTGTTTCTCAAAATAGTGAATCTCCAGGCAACTGCAGCGAGTGCAGCAAAATAATTATATATGGACTGATCTATACAACCTAGTACCATATACAAATGCCTCTGGGGCTATTATTGTCATTTCCAGATGTGTGTGTGTGTGTGTGTGTAATACCACTATTTATATATAACATGTGTCATTGAATGACTTAAATCCTTTAAACAGTATATCTATAGCCCTCTCTGGAGGGAGAGAGAATGAATCAACCCAATGGTTGTAGTAGACAAGTACCAGGAGTGGCAGTGATAGATATAGCAGTGCCAAGTGACGGCAACATCTGGAAGAGGAAGTATGAGAAGCGGGAGAAGTACTAGGTCCTGAAAGAGCAATGGGGATGTGGTTTTCGACCTCGACACTCTACTGAGACCGCCCTTACTAAAGTTACAAATGACCTACTAACTGCCAAATCCAAGGGCCACTACTTTATGCTAATCCTACTGGACCTTTCTGCTGCTTTTGACACTGTGGACCACCCTCTTCTCTTTCAAACTCTTCATGCTCTTGGGCCCCGTGACACTTCTCTCTCTTGGTCCACTTCCTACCTCTCTGATCCTACTTTCAGTGTTTCTGTCTCCGGTAACACTTCCCCTCTCCTCCCCCTCTTCGTGGGGGTACCCCAAGGCTCAGTTCTAGGACCTCTTCTGTTCTTTCTCTACACTTCCTCACTTGGCAAACTAATCACACCCTTTGGCTTTCAATACCACCTGTATGCTGATGACACTCAGATCTATCTCTCCTGATCTATCTCCCTCAGTCTTAGATCGTGTAACTTACTGTCTCGCCCCCGTCTGTACCTGGATGTCTGCACGTTTCCTGAAGCTCAATCTCTCCAAAACTGAACTTCTCATCTTCCCTCCCTCCAATGCTAAGATTTCCCCATCAGTTTCCCTGAATGCTAATGGTGCTATCATCTGCCCTTCTCCTCATGCCCGCTGTCTTGGTGTCACCCTTGACTCTGGCCTTTCGTTCACCCCCCGCATTCAGTCTGTCTCTAAAAACTGCCATCTCCATCTTAAAAACATTGCCCGCATCCGTCCCTTCCTAACACAGCATGCCACTAAGGCTCTCGTCAATGCTCTTATTATCTCTCACCTTGATTATTGTAACTAGCTGGTCTTCCTTCTTACCGTCTCACCCCCCTACAATCCACCATGAATGCTGCTGCCAGACAGGGGCGGGCTGGGCCGTGGGGTAATTGCCCTCCAGGCCGGCCGAAATCTAATCTAAACGGCCGCTGGGTGCTGATGGCGCTACATTAATACTTTTTTTTTAAATTATTTATTTTATTTTTTTTAAATTGAATATGGCAAGCTTGCCATATTCAATTTAAAAAAAAAAAAGTATTAAAGTAGCGCTGGCCGGCGGCATCAGCACCCAGCGGCCGAGTGCGATGGCCGCCTAGTGATGGGAGCAGCGTGAGGGGCAAAAGCTCCGCCCCCTCGCACTGAGACTGTTGGAAAAGTAATCTAAACGGCTATGGTACTTTTTTTTATTTAATATGGCAAGCCGGATGCTTGCCATATTAAATTTTTAAAAAAGTATTCAAGTAGTGACGGCTGGCGGCATCAGCAAGCATAGGCCGTTTAGATTAGTTTTCCAGTAACCTGATGGCCGTATAGTGATGGGAGCAGCGGGAGGGGTGAAAGCTCCGGCCCCTCGCATTCAGACTGCTGAAGCACCGGATGTCGTGTCACTGACATCTTGTTTGCGTAGCAAACAGTCTGCAGATATCAGAGGACGGAGGTCTAGACCAGGGGCAGGCAACCCCCACAAGTGGAAGAACTTAAGAAGTAGAAGGTTAGTAAACCAATTAATTTTTGCACAAACTCTATAATATTTTTTTGTACAAAAACAAACAAAAAAAATCGGTATGTGTGTGTATGTAAGTGTGTCCATGGGGGAAAAACAACATAATGCTTTTTTAAATTATTAAAAAAAACAAGAAATCTCTGTGTCTGTATGTGTTCACAAGTTAAGCTCCCCAGTGTCACCTCTGTCCCCAATCCCCCCTCCCAGTGTCACCTCTGCCACCCAATCAGCACCTCAGTGTCACTCTGCCCCCAATAGCCCCCCAGTGTCACCTCTGTCCCCAATAAGCCCCCCCATTGTCATTGCTGTTCCCATTTAGCTCCCAGTGTCACCTCTGTCCCCAATCAGCCCCTGCCCAGTGTCACCTCTGTCCCCAATTAGCACCCTGTGTCATTGCTGTTCCCATTCAGCTCCCCAGTGTCACCTCTGTCCCCATTCTGCCCCTCCTAGTCTTACCTCTGTCCTCTTTCAGCCCCCCATGTCATTGCTCATTCCCATTCATCTCCCCAGTGTCACCTCTGTCCCCACTCAGCCCCTCCCCAGTGTCACCTCCTGTCTCCTTTCAGCCCCCCATGTCACCTCTGTGCCCATTCAGCCCCCCATGTCATTTGCTCCCCAATCAGCCCACTTTAAGGTATGAATCCTGGTAGGGTACTTCATATTAGCCTTTACAATTTCCCTGCTGCTGTGTACTATACTTCCCATAATCCTCAGCCAGTATCATCGGGATCATTTAACTGGCTGAGCATCAGGGGGACATTAGGCTTTGCTTTTTTTACCATCCTTTGTTCCTATTAAATGTACTTATGTTAAACCACATTTGAATCATATTTGTATTTCTATAATCAATATGCGTTAGAAAATCAGGAAAAGATGGGCTGATTTGGTGGCACAATGGGCCACTTGACTTGACTTGCCCCCCCAGGCCTTAGGCAGCCAGCCCTCCCCTGCTGCCAGACTTATTTCCTCTACCATCGCTTCACTTACACCTCTCCCCTCTGTTAGTCTGTTCACTGCCTGCCTGTGTACTTCAGGATTCATTTCAAAATCCTTACTCTTACTTTCAAAGCCCTTCACAGCAGTTCCCCTACCTACATCACATCACTCATCTCTAAATACACTCCACACCGGTCCCTCCGCTCATCCAATGATCTCCTTCTATCCTCTCCTTTGATTTCTAGCTCTCATGGACGCTTACAAGATTTCTCAAGGGCTGCCCCTATCCTCTGGAATGCTCTCCCCCGGCCTATCCGTCTTTCTCCGTGCCTTTATTCCTTCAAAAAATCCCTCAAGACCCACTTCTTTAAGGATGCTTACAACGTTGCACATTAACACACTCCCATAGCTCACCTTTCCTAGTCCGTCTCCTGCAATACTTTAACTAGTAAGGCCGTTCCATCCCTAACGTAGGCACTTTTACCTATTTTGTAAATACACCCTAAATCCCTCTAGATTGTAAACTCCTCACCTCATGTCTCTGTAAGTCAAATTGTTATGTTACATACTAGTTGTTTAGTCCTGTCCACCCATTGTACAGCGCTAGGGAGTTTGATGGTGCTATATAAAACAATAAATAATAATGTGGAAAGTGAAGGCCACAGTGGTCTCCAGGTTTGACCCGAAGAACTCAGAGTGAAACACCCGAATCATCTGGTTCGCAGGAGCAGGGTGTGCCAATTTTCTCTTTAAATGGGGCTGTTTCCCGCGATGTCAGTGGGACCACCTACTGATGTCAGAGGGACTGCCAACGTCACGGGGCAACCCACTGACGTCAGTGGGCAGTTCTGGCTGCGTCCCGCAAGGGAAGGCTCTGGTTAGCCGGAGCTCAGAAGTTCCCAGGTATGGTCATATGAGCACTTGGAAGCTGGGAGAGTGGCTCCAATAGATTCCAGGAACAAACTGTCCAGAAAAGAACAGCTAAGATACTGCACAGAACCCTCCAACTCCCAGGTCTCTCCAAGGTTGAGATAGACACATACCACCCATAGGGATGAGACTATATATATATATAAATATATATTATATAATTATTATCTATATAAGAATACATATAGTCAGTGATTCATACCAATACTCACAGTATGTACAGCAATTAGATGAATCATGCAGTTTATGCAACTCCATGCCGTTCATTTCCCTTTATTTTAAATGGGTTTTGAATACCTGATTTAAAAAAAAGGTGCAATAGAGCATTTCATGTTACCTTATTTATATTTCAGCCAATATTTCAGTTTTTGGCACAGGAATCGCACCTTGCCATATTATTGGATAGGCACTGGTGTTTCCTCTTTTTGCATGCCAAACTCTCACGTCATTGTCATACTTCCCAATATTTTAAATGGTCAGTAAAGAACGTATCTTGTGCTTAGTGGTGTGGCTGGGGACGGCTTTACCTAGACGTCTTATGTAACTTTGTGACACATTGATATATATATATGTATTTGTGAACATGACGGAGTAGGATGACAAATGCTCTGAAAAATACCCCTTGTCTTATAATCGAGGTCTAACTATGAGACTAAGATCCAGATCCCCCGCAGCGCTGCAGGGGACCTGGATCCTTCTGTCTGGTAACCTCAGTTGCTGCCGGCACTTACAATGGGTGCCCATTACCGAACGCAGGCGAACGCATACCTTCCCCGGCTGCCATAGAGGAGAATTCCCCACAGAGCTGCGGGGAATTCTCTTCTCTGCCAGTCGGTGAACGTCCGCTCGATGAACACAGACAACCCCCACTACTGCTTGTACTTCCGCCGTAACTTCTATGACGCAGCAGCAGTGTCACATGACCTTCCGGTGCTCATAGAAGTTCCAGCGGAACACCCGCTGCCCCCACCAGACACCAGGGAGTCGGATGCACTGGTAAGTCGGGGGGGAGTGTTGTTTGGGTGGCAGAGACAGAGTGCCCCATGAAATGCCTTTTAACCCCCTGTATGCCACTCTGCTCCAGAAATGTAGATCTGTCCCATGATATACCTTTTAACCCCCTATATGCCAGAGTGGCATATAGGGGGTTTAAAGGTATTTCTGGAGGCAGAGTGGGATAAAGGGGGTGTACGGCATTTCTGGAGGCGAGGGGCATACAGAGGGTTAAAGGCATATCAGGGAGGCAGAGTAGCATATAGGAGGGTATAAGGCATATCAGGGAGGCAGAGTGGCAGGCCTGGGGGAAGATATGCATAACTGGTGGCAGGTCCAGGGGGGGGCTGGGCCGGGGGGCAATTGCCCCCCAGGCCGCCCGAAATGTAATCTAAATGGCCGCTGGGTGCTGATGCCGCCGGCCGGCGCTACTTTAATACTTTTTTTAAAAATTTAATATGGCTTAAAGCTCATCCTTTGGAGGCATTAGCTGTCTGACAAAGGGGAGAGAGAGGCAGTTAAGCCTTCTGGCTTTAAGACTACTTGGTTTACAACTGAGAACTGGATTAGCTGGCCAGTTTATTAGCTAGGGAATATTTTTCAAGACGGAGTAGGATTTGTATTTGTTTTGTTTATTTATGTTTGTGAAACACAGCACTGGATACCTTATAGAAAAGCCACAATAAACCACATTATTCTTTTATTCTGATGTTTGTATTTGGAGTTTCTTGTCAAGAACCAGGCAATCCTGCCACAATAGCCATTCCCTGAAAACCTATGAATGAGGTTGCATTTTACATCATTAAATACTTATCTTTTGGAAGTGCTAGGGTATTCAGTAGTACTAGGTATTATGTCTCTAATGCTGCATGAAGATATACATTTGAACAATAAAAAACAGCAGATTAGGTGTTAAGGGCACTGCTTTATTTTTCTGCAACCAAGCTGGAGGTTCCTCACAAGTAGTGAGGAACGTAAATCTAAGTAATATTGGTGCTTTTTACTTTAGAGAATGACATTGGGACACCTGCTCAGCTTGCTTGTGTCACAAAGTATGGTGTTTAAAAAGCTTGTGTCTTTTTTAAAGTTGTCACCTTAGACTAAAGACCAAAAGGTATGGTGTAATACATTTTCTGTACACGGAAGTCGCATTTCAGCTGCATAGGGTAAAAATTGTATCAAAAGTTCCAGAAATATCCTTTGTGACTTTTTTTCTGTGAGAAAGAAAAAGTCAAATTCCTCAAACAGTTGAGTTCCACTGCGCTCTATATCCAGTAGATGATAACAAGAAATGCTGAACCTGGTTGTATAGGTTCAGCAGCATAGCTCTCTGGCACTGTTCCAACCAGAATGACTCATTGGAAATTCACGCTATGTAAGGAGGAAAATATGTGAAATAGTAACTCTGCAAGATAACATCTACACAATCAAAACTATTACTTGTTTATTAACAAAGCCTAAATATTCTACAAAAATATGAAATAATCAAATAAAACCTAAGTTTTGATTATAATTGTAAATTAAATTAAAACTTACTGTAATTCAGGAGTGAGCACCACTAAGTCCTAAACAAGCTTAAGTGTAAACACAACTACAGATAGTTTAAGTATAACTCTATACCTTCAACCACTCTGTAGTGTGAAAAGAATTGGTAACTACACTTAAAAATTTATAAACGAGTATGCCTGATTGAGGGAATGAATGAGTATCTGAGAATGTGTGACTGAATGAGTGTGATAGCATGGATGTATAAGTGGTTGGGAGCATGGTACAGGGAGGCTGTTTGAGGCTAGGATTCCACAGGCAGGCCGTTTGGGGGCTAATAGTGCATGTCCTATGCTTGGGTAGGTCCTGTGGATGCAATCGGGGGGGCCAGGGCTGACATCATAGTAAACGGGGTGGGGGTTTGCAAGGGCGTGAGGAGTGCTGGTTGGGGGCATCACATAAATCACATCACATATACAATGTGGGGCTAGCAAAGGGCAATACACAAGAGTGTGGGGGCATTAGGGTGACCACATCAGTAATGTTTTCCAGGATACATACCGTATTTGCTCGATTATAAGACGACCCCCCCAAATCTGAATATTAATTTAGAAAAAAAAAGAAAAAGCCTGAATATAAGACGACCCTA